>OX940808.1:34143327-34358327 GCA_954870605.1 Acer campestre | reverse complement strand
AACCCTAAACCCTAAACCCTAAACCCTAAACCCTAAACCCTAAACCCTAAACCCTAAACCCTAAACCCTAAACCCTAAACCCTAAACCCTAAACCCTAAACCCTAAACCCTAAACCCTAAACCCTAAACCCTAAACCCTAAACCCTAAACCCTAAACCCTAAACCCTAAACCCTAAACCCTAAACCCTAAACCCTAAACCCTAAACCCTAAACCCTAAACCCTAAACCCTAAACCCTAAACCCTAAACCCTAAACCCTAAACCCTAAACCCTAAACCCTAAACCCTAAACCCTAAACCCTAAACCCTAAACCCTAAACCCTAAACCCTAAACCCTAAACCCTAAACCCTAAACCCTAAACCCTAAACCCTAAACCCTAAACCCTAAACCCTAAACCCTAAACCCTAAACCCTAAACCCCAAACCCTAAACCCCAAAGCCCCAAGCCCCAAGCCCTAAACCCTCAAGCCCCAAGCCCCAAGCCCTAAACCCCAAGCCCCAAGCCCCAACCCCCAAGCCCCAAACCCCTAAGCCCCACACCCCAAACCACAAACCCCAAGCCCCAAACCCCAAACCCCAAACCATTGAACAACAGTGACCTCACGCTCGACTCTCTTTCTTTGTTCAACCCAAAATCACTCATAGTGCTTAGATAAATGCAAAAGAGATGAATGCAAAATGTATGAGTAAATCAAAAAATCATACACATTGCAAAACACACCAAAAATGAGCAACGATCACCTAATTATATCTAGGAACCCACTCTTATACCAATTGAAACAAATTATAAATGTGTACAATATTTATCTAGCGGTAGGTGAATAGATTTTAACTAATTTTACCTTATTTTCGTGTATGTTCGAGATTACGAAAATACCCCTAGTAGTCAATAAAATATAGCAAGTGTAATATGTGCGGAATTTAAATAACACTTGATATTTACATGGAAACCCTCAACAGGGAAAAACCATGGGCTGGTAAGTGCACCACACTCGAACCTCGAATCTACTAAATGTGTTAAATGTAACAACCTAATCCCGGTATGAGTGAACCTAGTCCAATTGCTTGTGTGACCACCTAATCTTGGTGTACGACCTAATCCTGGTCTATCACACAAGACTTCAATTGCTTGTGATTTACGCAACCTAATCACGGAAGCTACACAAGTCTTGATTCTCAATGAAGAGATAAACACCCTAAGTGAATATATGATGATATTCAAAGAGCAAAAAAAGCTAGGGAACCTTAGATGCTTATCTAGGATGATTGGATGACAATAAATACAATCCTAGATGTCAAAAGCTAAATGACATGTCATAAAGCTTAGTTAATCATATATTAAACAAGCTAGATATAGCTATCAAAATACAACACTCAATCAAAACAACACACAATCTCTATCTTGTATAATAGCATATGTACTAAGAACATACAAGTAAGTAAAGAGATGCCTTGATAAATAGAACATTAATTATATATGATAATAGTGAAGAACATACCAAAGGAAGTGTATTGAGCAAACTCATGCAAGCAAGCATCCTAACTATGCTATAAAATGCTAGATGATATTTATATGCATATGAGAATGGTTTTTGAGTGTTAAAAATGAGTTCTTGATTTGATTTTCTCTCAAATATCTCTCTTTGAAGTTTAGGGTTCTTAGAGTCAAAGAACTAGTCTTAAGAGAATGAGAAACTTAAATATGTATAGATATCAAGAACAGAGCATGTGAAAAGATAAGTTTGCCCTTGAAAACGCACGATTGGTCGTTCATTTGGCAGCCGGGCCGCCGATCACAACCGCAAAATTAGTCCCGAAAGAAACAGGGGAACAATGGTTGTTTCATTTGGCGGTTAATCGTCGAATCAAACCCGAGAGAAAAATCAATCAGGTATGAACGGCGATTTCGAACAGCGGAGATGGTCGCCGATCGTAATCGCCATTTCACCAAAAGTGATGAAACCAAGGGAGAAGCCAAGGGCATTCTCCGAGAGCGATCTTCACGTAAAACCAAGCACACTAAAGTGTATGCGCGGACGTTTCCGAACATATTCAAGAAACGAATTACAAGACACATAAACACATAACAAGATATAACAATCAAAGTGCTAGTGTGTAAGTGACATATGAAGAGTATGCACACAAATGCAAGTATGTTAAGTGTGTGTGTGTGTTTCTAAATCTCTTCAAAGAAAACTAAGCACTAGAAATATACCTTTGGAGTGCTTGTCACCTTGAGGTATTGAGGGCTTTAAGCTTGATTACACATTACCTAAGCTACCCTTACAACAACCCCAATATGTGGTTTGTCCACGAAATAAGCCAATCAATAAATGAGAATCCTTACAACCTTCACGTGTCCTTTTGGTACATCTGCCTACAGACGGATGCCGTTCGGACTATGTAATGCACCAGGAACATTTCAGCGGTTTATGACATATAAATTTTTGTTAAGATTATGCACAATAGCAAGAGTGTAATATTGTTTTTGACAATCTTTTCATATTAATAAAATGATTTCTGGTTTAACAAGTCTTATAGCATTTATAGTTTAATTATTATAATGTCAAAAGTAAATAATCATAAGGTCAAAAGACTATGAGAAAATAAGAATTGTTCGTATATCGGGATATGTATGAGATAAACACAATTCTTTAGTTAGTCTTAAATAATGTTCATAACTCAAGATAAAGGTTGGGCACCATTATCTTGTTAAAGTTGTAGATTCTTTTGCTAGCATTTGAGTGGGATCAAATATGTTATGATGAGTCTAAAATCATCAAAGTGTCTTTGAGTAAAAGAATCTAGTGCACTAGGTGCATTGAATAGAATCACAAGCAAATATTTTATCTAGAACCCGTCAGTGGATGAAAGTTTTCATTATAAGGACAATCGTAGAATCTATCTTAATCCTGAGATAAATGATGGACTAATGGTTACAAGTGTTATCATTTAAGCTATCAATGAATACGATTTTATATTATAGTCTATCCTCGATAGTTTGGTGGTATTCATTTGCTAATCGATAGAAGAATTCATTTATAGATATGGACATCATGGCTCCATTTATTAAATGAGAGTAGAATATGGATATTTTGAGGTATTGGATATTAAATCTTATCATTAAGTTTTCGATAGTGTCTATTGAAACATGGCTTCTTGACAAGTCAAAATATCCAAGTTCAAAATATGGTCATATGAGTAAATATGGTAACTAGGAGAGCTATAGGCAGTCTATAAGCTCTTGGCGATTATTGATATTCTTCACGATGATACACTATCTCCAATAAGATTGTCTAAGGTACGAATGAGAAATATTTACTTATTCTATCTTTATTTAAGAGTTAAATTTTAGTTCTTTAGTGGAATGAGCTAAAATTAATAGATCGAACCTAAGTAAATCATTTGTTGATTGTGATTGGGTTATGTCTATTGAAGCTTAAATTTACATAGCCCGCTAAGATCCTCAATCCACACGGACTTGCATGGATCACTTGATATATTCTACCGGACTAATTTATGGGTCCATCTAGAATTGTAATTAATACATTAAGAATATAATTTGCACATTGTTTATTTAATGGGCTGTTAAATTATATTAATGTATTGATTTAAGGCATGTGTACTGTTTTCTTTTAGTAAGAATGAGTCTAGTTCACATATGGACTTTTTACTAAGGTCCAATGGATTTAATATAATAGAAAAAACAATATATAGCTCACGTTTTGGATGTGGGCGGCAAGGCTAAGAAGTTGGCCTATTATATTGTTTTGTTTTGTTTTGTTTTATTAGTTAATTAAATGCAAGTTAATTAATTAAGTAAATATTTAATTATTTAATTAAAAATCAAAATCTTTTTCTAACTAGGAAATAGGTTTCTTAGTGTTATAATATCGTTGGTAGTATTATAAGAATCAAAGACTTTATTTGATAAAGAATTTATTTATCTAGTCAAATTAGGAAGTCTTTGATTAAGTCACAATTTAATAATACACTAATGAGTTGGATTATGGTTGAATTCTAAAGATTGATAGGAGTCTTTGGTGAAAACACAAATCCTCCTTGCGTGAGGATTTTGGCCAAAGATAAGAAATCTACCTAGGGTTAGGATTTAGGCTACAAGGCATAAATCCTACTTGGGAGAAGATTTAGGCAATCACCTTATGTGGCTATCAATAGAATTCGGCCACCCTATTATTTTTAGAAGAGAATTTCGGCCATCCTATATATTCTATGGTATAGGATTCGGCCACACATAATTCTTAATTGAGAGAATTTTTATTTTTCCTAGAAAAATAAATCCAACTCTAAAGACTAGTGTAGAATTCTGTCAAGTAGAGAAATAAGAAGGAGAACATTTTGTTTTCGATAGTGCACTACTAGCTTTTACGTCAAAAGGATTTGTGCACAACTTCGAATAAGGTTCACGCGAGTTTCGATCCATAGATTGAGAATTCAGAATTGACCAAACGTTTTTCGTTTTCTCTTGGAAGATTATTATGACTAACAAAAGAAAAAGTTTTTTTTTTTTTTTTTATCCATCATCAGGTACACAATTCAAAAAAATGGAGCCCACACTCCTAGGCGATTCACGTTCGTGATTGGATTGGAAGGTCTTGCAGATTACAATCAATGCAAAATCAATCGTTACATGAAAAAGGTACGATACTTTTATTTAACAGTAATGCTATACATCCCACCTAAAATTCCACATTTTTTATCCCACCACATGTGACATGTGAGGTGTCAAATGGTGAGTGGATACATGGAGTAGGTGAGATAAATCATCATTAATGTGTATCCACTCATTCGACACCTCACATACCACATGCAGTGGGATGAAAAATGTGAGATTTTAGGTGGGATTTTTAGCATTATTGATATGTTAATTAATCAAGGGTTAAGATTCATCTTTAAAAAGGAAAATTTTTAAAATATACAAATCTATTTTTTGCTTTTACCGCGTGAATTTTTCCTACAATTTTCAGATATAGTGGAGGGCATCATAGAGATCTTCATGGACGATTTCTCAGTGATGGGAAATTCTTTCGCGATTGTTTGAGGAACCTGTCTTTAGTATTGGCAAGGTGTAAGCAAGCTCATTTGATGTTAAACTGGGAGAAGAGTCACTTCATGGTGACGAAAGGGATAGTGCTAGGGCACATCATCTCGGGTAGAGGCATTGAGGTGGACAAGGCAAAAATTGACGTTATGAGGAGTTTGTAGCCCCCAAGATCAGAAAGAGAAATAAGAGCATCCTTGGGGCATGCAAGGTTTTAAAGGAGATTCATTAAGAACTTCTCGAAGACTTCAAGACCCCTATGTCAATTGCCTCAGAAAGAAATTGAATTTGATTTCGATAAGAGGTGTGTGGCAACATTCAATGAACTTAAGGAGATGTTGACCACCGCAACCATCATGAGGCTACCTGATTGGAGTTTGCCCTTTGAGCTAATGTGTGATGCGTCTGATTATGCGGTTAGGGCAGTCCTAGGACAAAGGGTAGATAAGATCCCATATGCCATCTACTGCGCTTCGAGAACTCTGAATGATGCACAAATGAACTACTCAACAATAAAAAAAGAGTTATTAACAGTGATCTTTGCATTAGATAAGTTTAGATCATATCTTATTGGAGTGAAAGTCATAGTTTTCACTGATCACTCAGAACTTCAATATCTCCTCCAGAAAAAGGACGCCAAACCGAGACTTATTAGGTGGATCCTTCTATTACAAGAATTCGATTTAGAGATCAGAGACAAGAAAGTGAGTGAGAATGTGGTAGCAGACCACTTGGTAGAATAATGCTAGAGTCTTATGCGGAGGAGGACTCACTTCCCTTGAGAGACGGTTTTCCAGATGAGCATCTTCTGAGATTGAATGACACAGAGCCATGGTATGCTAACATAATCAACTACCTCACAAACCGGATCTTCCCAACAGACATGACTAGTTAGGGGAGAAAGAAGTTCGTTTTCAGCGCAAGGTAGTATTTTTGGAATGACCCATACTTATTCAAACATGGAGCAGACCAGATCATTAGGAGATGCATTCCAGAGTGTGAACAGTTAGATATCCTAAAGTTCTGCCATGAACTTCATTGCGAAGGCCACTATAGTTCTAGAAAGACGGCAATGAAGGTTCTTCATTCGGGCTTCTATTGGACATCATTGTTCAAAAATGCCTATCACTTCTGCTTATAGTGTGACCGATGTCAGAGAACAGGGAACATAGGAAAGAGGAATGAGATGCCACAGTCCAGTCAATTGGTAGTCGAGATTTTTAATGTGTGGGGAATCGACTTCATTGGACCCTTCCCATATTCAGACGGAAACATCTACATTCTGGTAGCCGTGGACTACATTTCGAAATGGATTGAAGCAATAGCCACAAAGACCAATGATAGCAAGGTAGTTATGAAGTTTGTAAGGAGTATGATCTTCTTAAGGTTCGGGACTCCAAGTGCCATCATAAGTGACGGGGGTAGTCATTTCTGCAACAAGATATTTGCCACACTTCTGAAGAAATATAGTGTGAATCATAAGATTGCAACCCCTACCATCCTTAGACGTTAGGCCAAGTAGAAGTTAGTAATTGACACACAAGCAGATACTAGAAAAGACAGTGAACGCAAGCCAAAAAGATTTGTCGTTCGAACTAAATGATGACTTGTGGGCTTATAGGACTGCATTCAAGACTTTGATTGGGATGACACCATACCGTCTGATTTTTTAGGAAAGCTTGCCATCTGCCGGTAGAATTAGAGCATAATACTTACTAGGCACTTCAGAAGCTAAATTGTGATATGGACGAGGTAAGAGAGAAGCGAAAAATTCAATTGAACGAACTTCAAGAACTTAGAGACGAGGCATATGAGAATGCCATGATTTATAGAGAAAGGACCAAGAGAATGCATGGCAAGAACATAATCATGAAGGATTTACATCCGGGCATGCTGGTTCTCCTGTTCAATTCTAGGTTGAGATTGTTTTCGGGGAAGCTCAGATCGAGATGGTATGGACCGTATAGAATACTCCAAGTGTTTCAATATGGAGCTATAGAGTTACTGAATGAGAAGAACGGGGATATGTTCAAGGTGAACGGACACAAAGTAAAGCCGTACTTGCAAGGAATGGACGAAGTAAGAATGCTGGAACAGATAGTACTTATAGAGCCGTAGAGCTCTCATGCGTCATGCCTAGACGGTAACTTTAGCGCTTGGTGGGAGGCACCCCACATAGTGATTGTGCTATGCAGATGTTAGGATGGAAATGGAAAATAGCAGGAACAAGTTGGCAAAAACAAAGAGCCGCGAGTTTAGTCCACGAGCCAATTCTTGCGGAGAAGAAAGAATGAACCAGTAGAATGGCTATGCAGCTCAAGTACTTTGTACCGTGAGAACAAAGCCGCGAGCAAGAAGAAATGATCTCGCGAAGGGAGATGAGGATTATCATGCAGGTTCATTCTGCAGGATTATTACCTTGTAAGAGGAATGATTATCCTGCAGCTCAATTAACAATGTTTATCAATATAAATCTAATGCATGTGCATACATTACCAAGTGTGAGAAAGTGTTATATAAATGTTGTTCAACCATGCAGGAACACATATGAATGCCATGTGTGTGTGTGCCTATCACCTTGTAAGAGGAATGAGATCTTTTACCTTTATTGTGCAATGTAACACATTCCTCTTCGAAGACACCTTCTTACATGATTTTGTGGCCACGTCTTTCTTTGAAGCTTTGAATCATCAACTCTAAGACCACTAATCAAATACAAGAAAAACATCGTTTTGATATGAAATATATACCAAGATAAACCAAAAACCTAACATTTTATATCAAAAGGTTTTGTGCACAACTTCGAATAAGGTTCACACGAGTTTCAATCAAAAGATTGATAATTCACAAGTGATCGAACGTTCTTCTTTTTCTCTAGGAAAATTGTATTTGCTACGAAGGAGGGCAGTTCTCCCTTGGAATCTGACAAGAATTCACGGGTTGTATTTCTTCCTTCTTTTCTTACTTATGCTTTGCTTAGATATCATGTGTAACTAACCAACTTTTGTTGGGGGATTTATGAAGTAATGATGTGAGCCACCTTGTTTATCACTCTCATTTATGAATGATCACTTTGTGCTTATCAATGCTTTTAAATGACTGAACCATTGCATGTTTCTCATAGACTTTTGAAGAACATGTATTGATAATTCTTTCCTTTTTCTATGATACTATTTATTTACCCAAAAAAAAAAAAAAAACATGTACTAGTAATGTGTGCTAAGGGTTGATGACATGCTTACTTCATAGCTTAGGTGTTGGTGATCAAGCTCAAAGGCCCTCTCAAGACCTCAAGTTGATAAGCACTCCAAATGTATATCTCTAGTGCTTAATTTTTATTGAAGAGACTTAGTTGCACATACACACTTCTCATGCTTGCATATGTATTCATTGCTCTTGTGTGCATTCTCTTCACATTTTACACTTGCATTTCTTTGTTGTATCTTGTTAGTGTGTCTAGTAATTCGTTTACCAAAATTTATTCGGGAATGTTCGCGCATGCACGTTGAAGTGCTTGGTTTAGCATGAGGATCACCTTAGAAAAATGCCCTTAACATCTCCTTGGTTTCACCTCATTTGTTGAAACGATGGTTGTGATCGGTGGCCTGACCGCCAAATGGAACCGCCGTTTGATTCCAGAAGTCTCTAGAATGATTCTGCGGTTATGATCAATGGCCACGACCACCGATCGAAACTACCAATGAGACCTTATTGATTTTAAATATCTCGATCTCAAATCTACGGTTGGCATCGGCAGCCATGAAACCGCCGTTGATACCTGACACTCTCAGGTTCAATTAAGCAGTTATGATCGATGATTGGTGGTCGTCGAATGAAACCACCGATTGGCATGTTTCAGGGGAAAACTTATCTTTTCACTAAGCCTTCTGTTCCTCTCTATTAATACACCATTATATCACTCTCTTTCATTCAACTCTTTGAACATCAAGAACCCTAAAAGAGAAAGAGAGATTTTTAAGAGAAAAAACACAAAGATTGCTCATTTGATTCTCTAAACTCACTTCCATGTGCATGAAACTTCATCCAAGCATCATCTAGGATCATCTAGGATGCATCTAAGCATGGGTCTTCTTCAACACACGTAGTTTGGTAAGTTGAACACCATACTCATCCATTTTAGTGTTCTTACTTATCAATTAATCTCTTTTATTACTTGTATGCATTTATATTAAATTCTGTTTACAAGATTGAGATTATTGTGTTGTTTGATTGTGAGTTGTATTTTGATAGCTATAACATCTAGGATTATTTTATCTTTGATAGCTATGTTGTATACCATGTCATGTAGCAATATTTATATCTAGGATTGTGATTATTGTCATCTTTCATCCTAGATAAGCATTTAGTGTAACCTAGTATTAATTGCATAATTGAATATCATGATATTCACTTAGGTTGTTGATCTCTTTAGTGAATTAAGTCTTGTGGCTAAGGTTGCTTGGTCCACAAGAAATTGATCTAGGTTTGCTATTAAAGGCACGTTGGGTAGTAGTGGTGGGTTAGTGACCGTGTAGGGTTTGACGTGGTCAACCTAAGTTGTAAACACCATTACAAATAGTGGATTTGAGTATCGTGTGTGGCGCACATACCAGCCCCGTGGTTTTTCCTTGTTGAAGGTTTCTATGTAAAAATCAAGTATTATTTAATTTCCGCATTTTACACTTGATTGTAGTTCTGACTAGTTTGAGGTTTTTATTGAATATTAACTAATCAAGAAAAATTGGTAATTAAATTGATTATAATTTTTTTATTTTTTTATTTTATTTTTTATTTTTTTTGTTACTAACACCGGGTATTGGGGAATACAAAGGAAAAATTATGATGAATGCTGCTCATTATCTTGATAAAAATACCTATAACAAGAAGAAAATACTGCTGTTATGTATGGTGTTTAATGATTTTACAACATTCCTTTTAAGTGGTAAAAGTGTGAGAACTTTCAACAACTCATTCATAGGCAATATACCCTTGTATGCTGTCTATGTATGGTATGAAAGCTTTTCACAACATGCATTACCCTTGCATGTTGTCAATGACTCTTTTTGTTGTAGTGTAATTGTTAGTAATTTAGTATGTGATTTTTTTTTTTTTCTTGTATCGACGAAGTTTGAGGTTTTTTTTCACGAAGTAGCTAAATGGAGAGATTTAATAACAAAACGCTTTTTGCTCATAAATGTCTTTAGTTACTTAAGATGGTTCTCTTTTAGGTGGGTTTTAAGAAGAGCAACTCTACAAGATATGTTGGAACTCTTCAAGAGATTGTGATGTAAGTAATTCAATGAACAAGTTTTTCATCTCTTGAAAGAATGTAGGAAAACACACCTTACCTGATCATGCAATTCATTATTTATGTTGTTGCATAAAATGTTTTCATATATTTTATTTCCTAAAACGAATTTGGTTTAAATCATATTTCAAAAAAAAAAAAAAAAAAACAATACCATTCTTAAAAATAAAAATATTATTTAAAAGTCTGAAAAAATATGAAAAGGAAAGAAAATGAAACTACTATAAACCTGATAAAAACATAACTAGTAATTTGACACAAATTCTCGTAAAGTAGTAATTAAATCCTTCAAATTTAGAGAATCGACCAATGGCACTTCCAATAATTTTTGCAAACACGTCCAATAATTTTTGTAAACACTTCCAACTAAAATCATATCAATGGCACCACTCAAAGTTATTCTGCTTCGTTGTAATCCACCTTCTGCAGACACTTCCAATAATTTTACGCATTCACATGCTGTCTGAAATTATTTATGATTAAAAGACTATTTAATTATTTAATTGTCATAATTTGATGCTGATCTTCTTGTATAAGTTATCTGAATAGCCACTAAGAAAATGCCACTAATAATTTAATACTCCATAATATTTTCTTTTGAATTATTCATTCCCTTAAGGTGCAAGAGACTGCATGCATACAAGCTAGGGATATCTATTTAATTAAACAGTTCAAAATTAAGAGATATATAAAAAAGTAATATTTAACATTGATGTTTCTTGACGCCGGTTAGGTATCTGTATTGATTTTGGAGCGAACCCGATGACAACTAAATACTTGCATAGAGAATTTATATTAAAAGTTTTTATGGTTAAATTATATATGAGTCTTCTTACATAAAAACTTCCGGACATAATGTCAGAGTTGCATAACATCGTACAACAGGTTGCTTAACGTTGTCTAACTTCATTCTATCCTGATTTAGTTATGTCTTACGTAAAAACTTCCGGATATAACAACGTCATGATCAAAGTTGCATAACATTATACAATAAGTTGCATAACGTTGAGTAATTTTATTTTGTCACAACTTAGTGATGTCTGAGGATTTGCACCTCATACTTTTCGAAATAATATATTCAAACATAGTTGTTGATTCTATTTAATTTTTATATCTATATATATATATGCAGATTTTCTATTGTCTGTTCGTCCTGACAATAAATATATCAAGACGAAGAATGTGGATCACTAGATTTATATTGTATGCACTTGTCAAAACATCTCAATAATCTGTGGTCCACATTTTTCGTCCTGATATTTATTGTCAAAATGAACTGATAATAGAAAGACTGTATATATATATATGTCGGAATTGTATCCATACCAAGCTTAAACTCTTCCTCGGAAGCAATAACTTTTAACAAACCCATATAGGAACATTTCAATGTATGAAATATTAATCAACACATTAACAGAGAACAGAGAAGAAGATATCTTTATTGACACCTACGATAACGTGAGAGTAGCTTTTAATTGACTTGTTAGGAATTGCAACCATTATTTAATATATTATTTTGGCCCAAACCAAGACTATAAATTTTCTTCATTTTCACCAGTTTCGACATCTCTCTCGATCTCTCATATGAAAATAATTAATATGTCTAAGCTTGCATTTTGGTGGATACTATTTGTCTTCTTTTACACTCTGTTTCAACCATCAAGTGCAGCTTACAATGTGGTAAGTTTTGGGGCAAAACCAGACGGAAAAAGTGACTCGACCCGGCCATTCCTTCAAGCATGGAATCTGGCCTGCAAGTCCACAAGGCCGGTCACCGTGTACGTTCCTCGGGGACGTTTCTTGATTAGGCCGATATCATTCAACGGACCATGTAAGAGCAGGATTACATTTGAGATTTATGGAACTATAGTAGCCACATCAAGTTATAATTCTCTAGGCAGTTCTGGATTTTGGATTTTGTTCTACAAGGTCAATAGGCTTAATGTGTATGGAGGAACTTTTGATGCAAAAGGAGCTGCTTATTGGGCTTGCAGGAAAGCTGGAAAGAGCTGCCCAACAGCTACTAGGGTACGTATACACGTACTTGATCATAATTTTTATAATTTATGACAAAATAGCTAATTAACATTTGAAAATGCAGTCAATATCATTTGTGGGGTGTAGCAATGTTGTGGTGAGTGGATTAACATCGGTCAACAGCCGTTACTTTCACATGGCTATCGATCAATGCAATAACATTATGCTTGGAAAGCTGAAGATAAGTGCTCCGACTTGGAGTCCAAACACAGATGGAATCCACATTCAATCTTCATCAGGAGTTACAATTAGTAGGAGTTCCATAATGACTGGAGATGATTGCATATCAATTGGTCCTGGCTCTAAAAACCTCTTGATTGATCATATTGCATGTGGCCCTGGACATGGAATCAGGTAATTATATTCAAGTATTTCTTACAAAATGATTTAATTAATTGGATTAATTAATTACTTTTCTTATTACAGTATTGGCAGTCTTGGAAACTATATTGTAGAAGATGGTGTGCAGAACATTACAATCACGGGTTCGGTGTTTACCCGAACTCAGAACGGGTTACGGATAAAGACATGGGCAAGACCCAGCAATTCATTTGCAAGAAATATTAATTTTCGAAATAGTATTATGAGAAATGTATATAATCCCATCATCATTGATCAGAACTATTGCCCTGGTAACAGATGCCCCCATCAAGTAATTACTTCTTCAATACAATTCCTTCGTTTCTTTGCAGACAAAATAACATATTAAATCCACACAGGAATATTTTATATTTTCCACTTTTTTTACAAAGTAATATTAAAATGTTTTCTTAAATATTTCTGTCTATTTTACACATCTTTTTTGATAGTATAATAATCATCCAAATTACAAATATTGTTACACTTATTTTTTTTTCTTCTTTTTTTGCATGATTTTTTACAGAGTTCTGGAGTGAAAATAAGTGGAGTAACATACAAGAATATAAAGGGAACATCAGCCACAAAAGTAGCCATGAATTTCGGTTGCAGTCAAAGCACATTAGGATATAATGAAAAACAGATTTATTTAGGATGGAGAGAACATATGAAAAAAGACGAAACAAGACAAAAAGAATTAGATGAATTTGAAATAAATATAACAGTATTAAGTTTTATAGATGCAATTAGAAAATGCATTTTAGGATCCTCAATGGAGGAAGTAGATGATGTTCAAAAGCAAATTAGAGCCATAAGAAGCCTAGAACAATTAAAAATATGTGACTTACATTATTTTGATTATTATGTAGACCTTTTTTATAAATATTGGAGTCAAATAGGACGACCTTATGATGAAGACTTATTAATGAAGTTTGTAACAAAATTACCTGGAAAGATAGGAGAAAAACTTTATAAAGATTTAACTGAATGGTTTAAAAGTAGGAAAGAAGAAGGTTTATTTTGGCAAATTTCTTTATTACCTGCAGTAGAATTTATTAGACAAAGAATTAGAGATTTGTGTGATGAAGAAAAGCTTAGGAGACAAGCTCAAACACAGTTCAGTAGAATGTGTATAGATTTGTACGAAGTACCCACGTTAGGTTGTGAAAAGACTAGAAAATATAAAAATAAATATAATAAGTTTCATAAAGATAAAGAGAAAATAAAGAAATATAAAAAGTACAATAATAACAAGTACAAAAAACCCTACAAAAGAAAATTTTACAATTACGCAAACAATAAACATAAAGTACAAAAAGCCTTTAAAAAAGGAAAAAGAATATTTAAAAAGAAAAGTCATAAAGATTGTAAATGTTATTTATGTGGAAAAATAGGACACATAAAGCCTAATTGCCCTGAAGCTAAGAATAATAAAGTTAATATTATAGAATTAGAAATAGAAGATTATTTAGAAGACTTAGAAGAAGTCTTTAATATGGAAGATTTATTAGACGAAGACACTATATTCATATTAGATGAAGAAGATATATTATTATTAGATGAAGAAAATGATTCTAGTTCAGAGTTCGAATCCGAAGATAATTTTGAAGATAACTCATCAGTTGAAGAAGATAGTATTAATATGTTAGAAGAAATAAGTTCTTTTCTAGGAAAGAATTGCAAAGGTTGTAGTAAAGAATTTTATAAAGGCTATAAAAAAGAAGAATCATATTATTGTAATAAATGCATAGAAAAAGAAGAAGTAAATAGAGTAGAAAAAGAAGAAGTAAATAGAGCAGGAAGTGAACTTATATTAATAGATGTAGAAATTCTATATAAATCCAAAAGAATCTGTACCAAAGCCATGATAGATACAGGTGCTAATAAAAGCATTATACATGAAAGCTTAGCCCCAGAAGAATTTAGAACTAAATTAGGAACAGATATAGGATTAAGACAATTTAATGGATCGTTATTACAAATAACTGAATGTATAATTAATATACCAATTAGAATTAATGGAGAAGTACATAATTTACCCCAGACCTTAATAACAAAGCAAATGAGTAGTTATAAGTTTATTTTAGGACTTAATTTTATTTTAGGAAATAATGGAAGCATGTTAATAACACCAAGCGGAGTAAATTTCTTTAAAAAATCCACCTTTATACAACCAAAGCTAGAAACTAGTAATCTCCCTTATATAAAGAAAGTAAGCAATATAGAAAAACCAATAGATTTGGAATATTTTGATTCTTTATTAGAAGACTCAATAGTAAATTTAGAATTAGAACCTGAACAAATCTTAAGTTATGAAGAAATAGATGAATATTTAATGGAAAGTTACACTGAAGATATTTGTGTAATTTCTAAAATAGAATGCAACCAAGAAAATATAGAAGAAAATAGTTGGCCAATAGATATAACGAATAAAATAAAAGCATTAGAACAAACAAAAATTATTGGTGATAACCCTTTAAATAAAAACTCTACAGAAGTATACAAGTTAGAAATAATAAATCCTGATATCACTATAATAACCCAAGATTTAGCCTATAGTTTAGAAGATAGAAAAGAATGTAAAATGCATGTTGAAGAACTTTTAGAATTAGGAGTAATAAGAGAAAGCACTAGTAGACATAGGAGCCCAGCTTTTATTGTCAGTAACCATAGTGAACAGAAAAGAGGAAAAAGTAGAATGGTAATAAATTACAAAAGATTAAATGATAATACTCTAAGAAATAGTTATAAACTCCCCAATAAAGATGAATTAGTAAATTGTATTCAGAAAGCAACATGGTTTTCTAAATTTGATTGTAAAAGCGGTTTTTGGCAGATTAAGCTAGATGAAGAATCTATTCCCTGGACAGCTTTTAGTTGTTCTGAAGGACATTTTGAATGGCTTGTAATGCCATTTGGATTAAAAAATGCACCTCAAGTATTTCAAGCTAGAATGGATAGGATATTTAAGAAATTTTCCAGTTTTTGTATAGTATATATAGATGATATTCTTGTCTTTAGCAATAATAGATATGTTCATACATCTCATGTTCATAAAATACTTGATTTATGTAAAGAAAATAATATCATTCTTTCTAAAAAGAAAATTGAACTTTTTAAAAATAAAATAGATTTTTTAGGACTTAAAATAGATAAAGGAAAAATAGAGCTTCAACCTCATATAACTACAAAAATTTTAAGTTTTCCTAATAAACTAGAAGAAACTAAAGAATTACAAAAACTTTTAGGATTATTAAATTATGGTAGAAAATTCATCCCTAACCTAAGTACCTTAGTAAGACCACTCTATAATAAGCTTAGTAAAAATGGTCAAAGGTATTTTAATAATGAAGATGTAAAATTAATACAAAAGATAAAAGAAATAGTAAAAAATCTAGGACCTATAGCTCTCCCTATCGATAGTTATTATAAAATAATCCAAACAGATGCTAGTAGCAAAGGGTGGGCTGGAATTCTTATTCAAAAACCTAATAAAGGAAGTCCAAAAGATTTAGAAGAAATAGCAATGTATTCTAGTGGTCAGTTCTCAGAACCTGAGAGTAGAAAGTCAAGTACTGAATTAGAACTATTAGGAATAATAAATACTTTGAATAGTTTTCATATATATATACAGAATGAATCATTTACTATTAGAACAGATTGTAATAATATTGTAGAATTTTACAAAAAAGTACAAAAGAAAAATTTTGAAAAGAAAAATTCATTTATTAGTAAAAGATGGATAAGTTTTTTAGAAACATTAACTGGTAGAGGATACAAAGCAGAATTAGAACATATTAGTGGAAAAGATAATACTATAGCTGATATATTATCTAGACTAATAAATATTTAATTTTTGAATGCAGGCAAAAATGGCTAGCAGTTCAAAGAATGTTCAGAAAAGCCTTAGTTTCTCAGCTCAAAGCGGTAGTATAAAAAAGCTTAGTATAGGACCCTTTACTATTAGTCATAGTCCAGGAGTCCCTTTTCAACCATTAAATCAAATAAAAGATAAGCTTACTGAACCTCAACAAGCTTTACTTAATAATATATGGTTTTTTAGAAATGATAACAAAGGTTTTTTAAACTCTTTAAATGTTTTGAGTCAGTTTTTTGTAGAAAATAATAAGTTTTCTTGTTATGTAGTTTATAGAGGAAGAAAAATTGGAATTTATTCAACATGGCAAGAGACTGCTATGTATGTTGAAGATTTTCCAAATCCTTGTTTTAAAGGTTTTTATTCTTTAGAAGAAGCTAACAAGTCTTTAAATATGTTTTTACAAAATCAAGATGGTTTTGAACCAATTTTAGAATTTAATGGTCTTATGTATGATAGAAATCAAGTTATTAGTTTCATGAACCATTTCAAAAAAGTGAATGAAGCTAATCATAGAATTACTGAAGAATTAGAAAGTTGTAAAAAGACAATGCATGATCTTTTAGAAAAACTCCAAGCTGAAAATACTGTACTAAAGCAAAAGCTAGATGAAGCTGAACAGTTAGCAAAGCAAATCCATCAGCTTAGTAGAGAAAGCCAAAAGAATAATAAAGAAGAAGATGAGGAGGCAAATTCTGTAGAAACGCCCCTTGATATTATAAATATTACCCTAATGAGGGATCAAGCAAAAAATCTTTACAAAGCAGTAGAAAAGCTTCCTACAGATATAAAGCAAAGTATTTTTGGGATAGCCCAAAATATACATTTAAAACGTTTTTTAAAAATTCAAAAGTTCCTTGCAGTAGGTGTAGGATTACCTGAAGGTATGACTACATGGCTACAAGAGAAAAAGAGCAATAATAAAGTTATATTTAAGTTTGTTTCTGTACAAATAAATTTAAATGTTTTACCTTTAGAATTTGAAATCCCAGATTTTGCTGAAAAAGTAGGTATTGAAGAACTTTTTAGTTATGGCATTGTTGATGGCATTCATGCCACAAATATTTTAAAAATCTCCTTTCTTCCTGAAAAACTTCAACAATCAATCAGGATGTTTGGAGGAAAGCACGGGTTTTGCCTTGACATTGATTCTGTCCCTTGTGAATGGATTGTCAACCAACCTTACAGGATGACAAACTATTTACCAGCTTATCACTTTATTGTGATAGTGCCCTACAATTTTCCTGTTGAATTTATACGAGATGATTATCCTCATGACTATGATCAAGATGACATATGTCCTGAGTATCTTCAAAGATACAGAGCACAGAAATATTATACCTGTGTAAATTCATCCAGGCCAAAGCTAATCGGACAGACTCCTCACATGTCCATCTTTGTAAGGAGCCACGATGTCATGATGAAGTACCCAATTCCATGGATTTTCCTTAGCCCAGAAACAGATGATTATTTGAACGAAATCCAGGAAGCAGAACAAGATAGATTAAGAGAATTTCTCACTGAAGAAGAGATAGATGAGCAATTTGATGACGAAGCCTACCACAATCTAGACACCTAAAGATTGTCGGTAGAAAAAGACAAAAGCAGTAAAAAGATAAGATCGTCGGCAAAGAAGATAAGAAGATAAGATCGACAATGAAGATAGTACCAACAGAAGAAGTCAGAGATATGAAGATAAGAGTGTCAGCTAAGAGTGTCAGAAGAAGATAAGAGTGTCAGTTAAAGATAAGAGTGTCAGTTAAGAGTATCAGAAGAAGAAAGACAAAGATAAGACTGTCAGACAAAATAAAAAATGTATACTTTATCGGCCACTTGTTCTGGCCTTTCTTTTCACATTTTTGTATAAATAAGTTAGAGCTCTCATTTGTAAACACACGAGCAAATCTAGAGCACTCAAAATCTTTCACTTTCTCTCACTTGTAATTTTCCAACAACCCTCTTTAGCTATCAATAAAGTTGTGAATATTTTCAAAAGTAAGATTTTTCAACTTGTTTTTACTTTTTAATTTCAAGTTTTTTATTTTCTTGTTTTAAACACTAGGAAGTCTAGCCAGGTTAACGAAAGCATAAGATGAGTAATAAATTTCTAGAGTAACTCGGTCCTTATAGAGATTTTGAAAAACCTGTTTGCAACCTTAGAGTAACTTTTTCTATAAAAGTACCTAGTAGAGATCCTGTTTTTATGAAAACAAAATTTTAATGTTTTCTGGAAAAACTCCTTGGTGGTCTGTGTGGGTAAGTCCTGTTTGATAGGCAATAACAGACTTTAGGAGCATTTTGAAAACTCGTTTTGTTTGAATTTAAACCATGGGAGCTTGAAAGGCCTGTTAAAGTTATTCTACAGATCTTGCACCCCGTTTTTCAAGTTGAGCAACATCTTATTGCAAAAATGCAAAGGGAAGCAGCAATGGATCTGTCGTTCCACGAAGTTGCCTCTAATTCATTAACAAACAAATCAATTTTATTGTATAATTTATGGCCAGTTTGGTATTGCTGTAACTTTTATAATAATCACTGTTAACTGTGCTGAAGGAATGATCAGCTGTGAATTTAATTAGCAGTTGTTTGGTTAATTGTACTTTTAAAACTGCTATATAACTCAAAAGCAGTATACATATGTTTGGTAATTTTATTTCAAAAGTGCTGAAATTAGTTATAATGACTAAAATAGGCATGATTTTAGAACATCATTTCATTTTTTTTCATTAATTATATATATTAAATCAAAATTCAAGTAAACTATTTAAAATCGAAAAAAAAATTCCATAAGAACAATAAAAATATTTTTAAAAGATTTTACAACTCAAATCAATATTTAATTAGAATATTTAATTTTAAAATGAAATAAGGTATATAAATTATTTTAATTTGATTTCATAAAGATAATAATGATATTTTAAAAGCTCCATTAAGTGCTGAAATAAAATATTTCATGATCACTTTAAAAAAGTAACCTCCTACCTACTTCTTAAAATTATTGTCAAAACTTACTTGATTATTATTTAATCACTTTTGGAAGTTTTACCAAACATCATTTTATATAAAAATTATAAAATAAACTGATTTTAACTTCTCAAAAGCAATATCAAACTGGTCATTATCAAGGGTTATACCTTATGGCGTTCAAACTTGACTTATCACTCACCTTCTTTCTTGTTCTTAAGTGTAGTGTCTACAACCTTCTTGATACCGTTGGTTCTTATCTCCATATAGATAATGGGTCGCAGTCCTTTTTTTTTTTTTTTTATTTCCTTTATTTGTAAACTTGAATTAGAAAATGATTCTTCGTTACCATATATTGGCTCCGGGTCTCACTACTCTTGGTGATGTTCATATCAGTTGGTATCAGAGCTTAGGCTTCTAAATCAGGTTTGATCTATCCTTGTTTTTTTTCACAACAAATTTGTATTTTAGCTTTCTGGGGCAAGTATTCCAAAATATTGGTGTTGGGTTTCAAGGCAAGTCCTTTGAGGTTCGCATCATTTGGTATCAGTCTCAAGCTCTAAAATCAGATTTAATTATCCTTATTCTTATTTTCTTATTATTTATTTATTTTTGTTATTTCGTTTGCCATATTCCTCCTTAATTTCATCCAATACAAAAAAAAAAAAAAAAAAAAAAAAAAAAAAAAAAGCAAACAAAAAACAAAACAAAAACAAAAGAGAAAATATGTCTTCCAAAGGTGATTCATCGAACAAAAAAGAAAGAGGGAAACCATCCTATGTGATGCAGGCTATCAATAATATTTTGGTGAAGATTCGAGGACGAATCCTTTTGAAGAGAGGGGGGAATGATGAGAATCAAGAAGCTTCATCAACGGATCCATTCCATGTTGCAGTTGGACCAATTACAAAGGGCCAAGAGGATCAATGAAGCATTAATGGGCTGATCTGATTTGTTGAAGTCCAAGTTCGGCCCACATGAAGACCAAGCTAGGGCTTGGGCGTGTGGTACAAGTTAGGGTTATAGAAGATTCAATTTCAGCTTTTTCCTTTTTAATTTCCAAAGAATAATGAGCTGATTTGTTTCTCAAAGTAAGGGGCTGATTTGTTTCCAAAATTTAGCCTTCCAAATAGGGAGCAAGTCAAGTAATTGTATGTTTTAATCTTTATTTTCTTTCCTGATTGTAAGGCATTAATTGTCTATTTATTTTCCTGATTGTAAGGCATTAATTGCCGAATATTTGTTCCCTTTTAGATCTTAGATATTTTAGTATTTAAGGGACTCATTGATGTATAATTCAGTAGACTTTTAGAATGAAATAATTTTATTTGAGAGAACATTTTCTCTTGGTTCTTCATTGAACTATGAACTTATGAAGGGTTATACCTTGTGGCGTTCAAAATTGACTTATCACTCACCTTCTTTCTTGTTCTTGAGTGTGGCGTCTACAACCTTCTTGATACCGTTGGTTCTTATCTCCATATAGATAATAGGTCACAGTCCTATTTTTATTTCCTTTATTTGAAAACTTGAATTAGAAAACGATCATTCGTTACCATATATTGGTTCCGGGTCTCACTACTCTTGGTGAGGTTTATATCAACTTCCCTTGCTTTATGCTGAAAAATCACTCAACAAAAAGAGACTTTTCTTGCTCGGACTGATCAGAGCCTCACACCCCTTGCCAAGACTTCCCTTGCTTATCTAACCGGAGCCTCATACTCCTAGACAAGACTTTGCTCGGACTTACTTAGAGCCTCACACTCTTAGCTAAGACTTCCCTTGCTTGGGCTTACTTAGAGCCTCACACTATTAGCCAAGACTTCAACGTTTTAAAAGGCAAGTGATCTATGTGATGCAAATGATGTAAGCATAATCAACATAGGACATATGATCAATATGAACTATGGAAACTAGAATTAGACAATGAGCACACAATGTATGATATTCTAGTTTGAAATCCAAATAATGCAATCACACATGATGATGCATGAACATATGAAATGTGTGCCAAATCACCAAACACACTTTAATCCTAGATTTGATTCATGCAACTTAAGCTTGATATTAGACATGTTCATGAAGCACATATACAAGCATTTAGTACATAAACGAAAAACCTAGAGAAGTCAGATAATGTCTTCAAACTTCTTCTAGAAAACAATTAGAGCATGTATTCAAATATTAATTAAGTGAATCCAATCAAAGCTCTAAAACATATATAAACATGTACTATTTTTGAATATGATCAATCAATAAAACATAGCACAACTAGGAATCATTTATCATTAGAATATCAATAATCAATGCACAAATATTTCTAGATACAAAGCTAATCACAATACAACTCACAAGCATATGAAAACATAGGTTTAGAAAACCTAACTCACATTCAAAAATCTAATCATGATCAAATTAGCTTATAATTGAAGCTATCCTTCTCAATAGCATTCATCATAGTAACACATACATATAGAAGAAGAAAACCTATGGTAATTGAAGATCATAAAAGATGAACTCGACTCGTTATACAAAGACGAAGATAACGCATTGTCAAAGAACGTAAAGTTTCGTGACTTCCTAGTTTGAACTTGAAATCTAATTAGTGAGTGTCCGAAACGACCAGAAATCAACAAGGAATCATTTAAGAACAAATTCAAGTCCAAATACACTTATACACAAACAAATAAACACAAACAAATAAACACAAGATCACACAAGTATGAAATTTCCTAGACATAGTCCTAGTATATGCATTTTTACAATGCATGGCATTATGACATCAATGCATGAGCATACTAAAACATATGAATGTGTTATACTAATTTGAAGACATTTATGAATGAATTTTGTATTTATGCTCCTAAGCCTTGTAAAAGGAAAGAGGTCTTATTACCTTTGTAGTCAATAGTGCTTTCCTCGTACGAAGGCATTACTTTGCTTGAACTGTTGTCCATCAAATTTCTATCGTATTCTCGGGAGCTTCTGTATATACACGATTATGAGGAAGAGATTTGTTTTCATACCTTTGAAAAACACTCATTCGTTTTCTTTTTGATCTAATACTACTAAGCCTTCCTAGTTATGTCTTGCGATCTAGCAATTGTGTGTGTGGGCACGTCACGAATTTCAAGAGCAGTTGAATGGAGGCTTAAGAGAATCAAAAGAAAACACCTTGCTTCTCCTTGTGAATTCAGCCAACCCTATGAGGGAAATTTTTTTTTCTTTTTCCTCTCTTATTACTGCCCACCCTAGTTCTCCTTAGGGTTCCGAATAGCTTATTTTTCCTGACAAGTGTATCTTATACACTAGAAACCTAAGGTTTAGTAATCTAAGTTAAAATAGGATCCTAAATCATTTTTTAATTATTACTTTTACTAGGGTTTGGACCTTTGACTTATTTCGAGTAAATAAAAATAATCATTTATTATTTTATTGCTCTTATCAAGGTTAGAAACTGAAACCTCCATATGACAATTTAATAATTCTTAATTATTAATATGTCAATTAAATAATCATAATATTTAATAATATTTAATTCAAGAATAAATAATATATTAATTAAAAATCATATCATTTAATTAATTCCCAAAATATATTTAAGTTACTTTCGTAACACAATTAATTGGACCATCCAATTCTTTGTGAGTCTTGTTACTATCAATCGTATAGAGCTAGCAAGGAGACCTAATGGACCCACAATTTTGAGCTCCAATAATAATTAGAAAATATTAATTAAACTCTTTAATTAATATTTCTCAATTATTAACCTTGGATTTATTCCACTAAAAACCCAAGGTTGTACTCTCGTAACCGTAGATGTTTTACACAACCAATTTTATAGTGTCCATTGATATAGATATTACATATGGCATGATCCTCCACAAGTAGTTTATAATCAGAGCTAAGTCATAAAGTCTATTATATCTCTCTAATTATATCTTTTCCTTTAAGTACCATTGATTCTCTTGAATGATTATATCCTTCATTCCTTTACAGAAGAATGAGAGTGCTCTTAATCGTTCAAGCCCCGAATCAACCCTTAAGGGAACTACTTATTCTCTCAAGAAGGAGTGGATTCTACTATTGTGTGCATACCTTCCCAACCTCATTCCTTTACAGAAGAAGGAGAGTGTTCTTAATCGTTCAAGCCCCGAATCAACCCTTAAGGGAACTACTTATTCTCGTAAGAAGGAGTGGATTCTACTATTGTGTGCATACCTTCCCAGCCAGCAGCCAAATCGTGATTCCAAAATACGAAGATATTGACCGAGAATGATATTCCGATCTCACCCATGGTAAATCAAAAACCTGATATAACCTGATGGAGTTAGTAAGACACTCAAGATTTAGATCACCCATGTATGCCCATCATTAGTCGATATATATAAATCTTTTTCAACTAACGGATCTTAGTGACATATTCATATAAATCATGGTCAAGTCCTATATGATCACATCATATAAGGTGTCTCCATTCTCATAACACCATATGAGTAGTCTAGGATAATACCACCATACAATACAGAATGGACCGCAGATATAGATTAACCACAAATAAAGTACCCAGTTTTATTTGCTTTCTACGGATTATTTAGATTGTATATCTCAAACTAAATTCCTCTGTATATGATAATCATATACTCAGTTTGAGATTGCATCTAGCAATCTTGGATGTTTGCGTATATAATATAAGCGTATGAATTAATATATTTGAATGAAATAACTACTTTTTCTTTTCTTTTCTTTTTTTTGAAGAGGAACTACTTCTTTTATTATTGAATTTATAGCATTTACAAATTACAAGGTTTAGGGCATAAATCCCAACAATCTCCCACTTGCACTATAGCATGTGAGACATGTCTCGTAATCCCAGACCCTCTAGGTGTAGGGAAAAATAGATGCGACGGAAGCGAAAATAGGTTTAGTATAGTTTAAAATTTTTCTTTTTAAAAGATGAACCTTAACCCTTGATTAATAAACATATAATAAAAGTATCATACCTTTGTCACGTGATTCGATTGACATTGCGTCAATGGTAATCCACAAGATCTTCCAACCCAATTACGAATGTGAATCACCTAGGAGTGTAGGCTCCCTTTCTTTGAATTGTGTACCTGAGGATGGATAACAAAAACTTTTTCTTTTTCATTAGTCACAAGTCACAACAACCTTCTTGAGAAAAATGAAGAACATTCGGTCAGTTGTGAATTATTAATCTATTGATTGAAATTCGCATGAAACCAATTCGAAGTTGTGCACAAAGCCTTTTGATGTAAAAGCTACTAGTGCACTATCGAAATAAAATGATTCTTCTCTCTTTTTTCTCTTCGCCGAAAATCACACACTATGTCTTAGAGTTGGATTAATTTTTCAAGCAAAAGAAAATTTCCAAATCCTTTCTTCTAAAATACTAGGGTTGTAGAAATCTTGCTCTAGGTAGGATTACTTGTCTTTGGCCGAAATCCTCTCACAAGGAGGATTTATATTTCAACCAAAGACTCCTATCAACCTTTAGAATTCAACCTTAATCCAACTCTATAGTGTATTATCCAATTGTGACTATATCAAAGACTTCCTAAATTGACTAAATAAATAAATTCCTTTTATTTATCTACTTACCAAACAATGCAACGTTAGCCTTCAGGGGGAAAAAAATTTGCTCGGATTTGGCTCAAATTTTGCATGGTAGTCTACGACACTGTTCTAAGCATTCCTATAAAAAATTGCTCGGAAAATTCTTTCAAACGAAGTTTTTATAGGGTTGAACATAAGAGGTGTGCACATTCGTGCCATCAGAGGCTGATTTTGGCCTTGGCCGTGCAACGTTGGCCTTCGGGGGGGAAAAAAAAAATTACGCGGAATTGGCTCAAATTTTGCATGGTAGTCTATAACACTATTCTAAGCATTACTACAAAAAATTGCTCGAAAAATTATTTCAAACAAAGTTTTTATAGGGTCGGGCATAAGAGGTGTGCACATTCTTGCCACCATAGGCTGATTTTAGCCTTGGCCGTGCAACGTTGGCCTTCGTGGGGGAAATAAAAATTGCTCGGAATTGGCTCAAATTTTGCATGGTAGTCTATTACACTATTCTAAGCATTCCTACAAAATATTGCTCGGAAAATTCTTTCAAACGAAGCTTTTATAGGGTTGGGCATAAGTGGTGTGCACATTCTTGCCACCATGGGCTGATTTTGGCCTTAGCCATGCAACGTTGGCCTTCAAGGAGAGGAATTTGCTCAAAATTGGCTTAAATTTTGCATGGTATTCTACGACACTATTATAAGCATTCCTACAAAAAATTGCTTAGAAAAATCTTTCAAACGAAGTTTTTATAGGGTTGGGCATAAGTGGTGTGCACATTATTGCCACCATGGGCTGATTTTAGCATTGGCCGTGCAACGTTGGCTTTCAGGGGGGAAAAAGAATTTGCTCGAAATTGGCTCAAATTTTGCATGGTATTCTACGACACTATTATAAGCATTCCTACAAAACATTGCTCAGAAAAATCTTTCAAACGAAGTTTTATCGGGTCGGGAAGTTGTGTGCACATTATTGCCACCATGGGCTGATTTTGGCCTTGGTCGTACAACTTTGGCCATCGGGGGGGAAACATAATTTGCTCGAAATTGGCTCAAATTTTGCAAGGTATTCTACGACACTATTATAAGCATTCCTACAAAAAATTGCTCAGAAAAATCTTTCAAACGAAGTTTTTATAGGGTCGGGCATAAGTGGTGTGCACATTCTTGGCACCATGGGCTAATTTTGGCCTTGGCTATGGCCTTCGGGGGGAAAAAAAATTTGCTCAGAATTGGCTCAAATTTTGCATAGTTGTCTATGACACTATTCTAGGCATTCCTACAAAAAATTGCTCGAAAAATTCTTCCAAACGAAATTTTTATAGGGTCGGGCATAAGAGGTGTGCACATTCTTGCCACCATGGGCTGATTTTGGTCTTGGCCGTGCAATGTTGGCCTTTGGGGGGGAAAACAAATTTGCTCAAAATTGGATCAAATTTTGCATGGTATTCTACGACACTATTATAAGCATTCCTACAAAAAATTGCTCAGAAAAAATCTTTCAAACAAAGTTTTTATAGGGTCGGGCATAAGTGGTGTGCACATTATTGCCTCCATGGGCTAATTTTGGCCTTGGCTGTGCAACGTTGACCTTCAGGGGGAAATTTTTTTTGCTCGAAATTGGGTCAAATTTTGCATGGTATTCTACAACACTATTATAAGCATTCCTACAAAAAATTGCTCAGAAAAATCTTTCAAACGAAGTTTTTATAAGGTCGAGCGTAAGTGGTGTGCACATTATTGCCACCATGAGCTGATTTTGGCCTTGGTCGTGCAACGTTGGCCTTCGGGGGGAAAATTTTTTTTGCTCGAAATTGGCTCAAATTTCGCATGGTATTCTACGACACTATTGTAAGCATTCCTACAAAAAATTGCTCAAAAAAATTTTGCAAACAAAGTTTTTATAGGGTTGGGCAAAAGTTGTGTGCACATTATTGCCACCATGGGCTGATTTTGGCCTTGGCCGTGCAACATTGGCCATCGGGGGTGGGGAAAAAAATTTGCTCGAAATTGTCTCAAATTTTGCATGGTATTCTACGACACTATTATAAACATTCCTACAAAAAATTGCTCAGAAAAATCTTTCAAACAAAGTTTTTATAGGGTTGGGCATAAGTGGTGTGCACATTCTTGCCACCATGGGCTGATTTTGGCATTGGCCATGCAATGTTGGCCTTCGGCGGGAAAAAAAAATTTGCTCGAAATTGGCTCAAAATTTGCATGGTAGTCTATGACACTATTCTAAGCATTCCTACAAAAAACTTGCTCGGAAAATTCTTTCAAACGAAATTTTTATAGGGTCGGGCATAAGAGGTGTGCACATTCTTGCCACCTTGGGTTGATTTTGGCCTTGGCCGTGCAACGTTGGCCTTAGGGGGGGAAAAAATTTGCTCGAAATTGGCTCAAATTTTGCATGGTATTTTACGACACTATTATAAGCATTCCTACAAAAAATTGCTCAGAAAAATCTTTCAAACGAAGTTTTTATAGGGTCGGGCATAAGTGGTGTGCCCATTATTGCCACCATGGGCTGATTTTGGCCTTGGCCGTGCAACGTTAGCCTTCGGGGGGGAAAAATATTTGCTCGAAATTGGCTCAAATTTTGCATGGTATTCTACAACACTATTATAAGCATTCCTACAAAAAAAATTGCTCAGAAAAATCTTGCAAACGAAGTTTTTATAGGGTCATGCATAAGTGGTTGGCACATTATTGCCACCATGGGCTGATTTTGACCTTGGCCGTGCAACGTTGGCCTTCGGGGGGGAAAAACATTTGCTCGAAATTCGCTCAAATTTTGCATGGTATTCTACTACACTATTATAAGCATTCCTTCAAAAAAGTTGCTCAGAAAAATCTTTCAAACGAAGTTTTTATAGGGTAGGGCATAAGTGGTGTGCACATTCTTGCCACCATGGGCTGATTTTGGCATTGGCCATGCAACGTTGGCCATCGGGGGGAAAAAAAATTTGCTCGGAATTGGCTCAAATTTTGCATAGTATTCTACGACACTATTATAAGCATTCCTACAAAAAATTGCTCAAAAAAATCTTTCAAACGAAGTTTTTATAGGGTCGAGCATAAGTGGTGTGCACATTATTGCCACTATGGACTGATTTTGGCCTTGGCCGTGCAACGTTGGCCTTCGGGGGGGGCTCAAATTTTGCATGGTATTCTATGACACTATTATAAGCATTCCTACAAAAAAATTGCTCAGAAAATTATTTCAAACGAAGTTTTTATAGGGTCGGGCATAAGTGGTGTGCACATTATTGCCACTATGGGCTGATTTTGGCCTTGGCCGTGCAACGTTAGCCTTCGGGGGGGAAAAATATTTGCTCGAAATTGGCTCAAATTTTGCATGGTATTCTACAACACTATTATAAGCATTCCTACAAAAAATTGCTCAGAAAAATCTTTCAAACGAAGTTTTTATAGGGTCGGGCATAAGTGGTGTGCACATTCTTGGCACCATGGGCTGATTTTGGCCTTGGCCGTGCAACGTTAGCCTTCGGGGGGGAAAAATATTTGCTCGAAATTGGCTCAAATTTTGCATGGTATTCTACAACACTATTATAAGCATTCCTACAAAAAATTGCTCAGAAAAATCTTTCAAACGAAGTTTTTATAGGGTCGGGCATAAGTGGTGTGCACATTCTTGGCACCATGGGCTGATTTTGGCCTTGGCCGTGCAACGTTGGCCTTCGGGGGGGAAAACAATTTGCTCGAAATTGGCTCAAATTTTGCATGGTATTCTACGACACCATTATAAGCATTCCTACAAAAAATTGCTCAGAAAAAATTTTAGAGGGGGGAGGACTCAAACCCGCACCCTCGTGGTGTAGGTGTGAAGTAAACCCCATCTCGTCCTAAATCACATTCAACATTTGTAAATCTTAATACAGTCTGATATGAAATATCACGAAATATGAGATTGTATATGAATAATATAATTTACTGCAATACAATCTAATTTAATATAATCCAATACAATCAAATGTTGTAATGTTGTAAAGAAGTAGTATTCGATGTGTTCACATATTAATCAATTGTGAAGGTAATCTTATAACGTTTATAACTGTGATTATTCTATCCCCTAACGTTTATTCCTAGTTATGTCCCTAGGTATAAATTGTTTGGATGTATATTAATATTTGTACCATAAATGATAAACAATCTAAAATTAAAATTGATATTCATTTTAAATACACATATTTTTTTTTTTGTTTAAATGAATTAAACATTTAATACAACCACTATTTTTTTCACTTTTTTTTATTTTTATTTTTATTTTATTTATTTTTTTAAAGTATTATGTAAATTCAGGGTTTTTTAGGAAGAGGGAGGACACGAACCCACAAGCTCGTAGTGGATACCACCAGACAAATCTTTCTCGTCAACTACTATTGTTTATTCAAGTATGCAATTATTCATGTAACATTTTATAAGAAATATAATTCAACGGAATTTTTTTTTTTTTTTAACTATTACAATATTTCGGAATTGGGGAGGGGGTCATAACTCAAAGCTATAACCTTTTGGATGTAGGTGTTATAGACTTATCATTTAGACAATTAAATTTAATTTCACACTTTAATTGTTTTACATTATATAAAAAGTTGGATCATGCTAGAATAACTTAAAATTTTGACTTAAACAATCTCAACCATCCATTGGCTTTTAATTCAAGAGTTATAAATGCATTCAAATCTCAACCATTGGATTAAGAGCCAATGGGTGGTTGAGATGTTGAAGTCAAAATTTTAAATTGACTTAGCATAACCTTAAAAAGTTATTAAAAAAATAATTAAAAAAATTAAAAATTAAAAATAAAAATAAAAAATAAAAAAAATAAAAAACCTGTGTACAAAAGGTAACTGCATGACCTGTTAAATGAGTTTTTTTTTTTTTTTTTTTTTTTTTTTTTTTTTTTTTTTTAAATCAGATTTTTTTAGTTGGCAACTATTCATCCCTGCGTAGTTGTCGTACCCGATAGGTAAACATGTGAAAGGTTTTTATTTTTTATTTTATCTTTTGTGTGAAAAAAAAAAGTGAAAATATTATAAATATATAACTAACATTGGATCTCCTCTAATGGAGATTTACTCCATTAAGGAGATTCTTTTTGGAGGAGGACCAGATCTCCTTCATGGAGATCAACAATCTCCAAAATGGAGACCTAATTCTCTTTTTGGAGGAGAACAAGTCTCCTCAATGAAGATCTGGGTTTCTCAGATGGGAACCTAGATTTCTAAAATAAATATATATATATATACATATAAACATTTTTCTATTTTTTTAGTTATTTTTTATGATTCTTAAAAAAAATCATAAGGTTTCTGGATTTTATTTTCTCTAATTCTTTGAAAACTTCTTTATTTCTTTCTTTAACTGATGATTGATTGATTGAGTAGAATTTTTTTTTTTTTTTTTTAAATGTTAGCCAGCAAATTATTTTTCCATTTTCTTAAAATTTTTAAAAGAAAATGACTTTATTACCCCTTTTGACATTTTGACATTAGTTAATTTTGACGGTCAAATGGTTAATCAAAGATACTTTCCTGTAATTTTACCAAATGTTGGGGTACTTTATTGCAATTTACCTCCTAATTATTGTTGTAGTCGAACACTCGAACTAGAACTTGCTAACATGTTTAAGAGATTTCAACTCACATCTTAGATTCTAGTAATTTAATCGTAATATTTTAATAATGGCACGTTTGTTCCAATTCTGAATTTTCAACACTTAAATCCCTTAAAAAAAAATAAAATAAATAAATAAATAAAAAGTCAACACTTAAATGATTAATAAGAAATTAAGAAGAAGATGCTGCAACAGTGAGAGATTGACCGTGGGAAATGACGAGCACGATTGTATTAAAATATATTAGATGACTTGATCTCATCGGATTTGGTGGGTCATGAGCACATGACTCTAATTAATAAAGGAAGAGCAAATTACACCAAACTCCCCTGAGGTTTGCTCTTTCACACGCGGAAACAACTTTATCATTTATTGACACCCACCTCCCCTATCATCAGTCAACGGCCGTCAGACTTAACCTATGACCTTATCAGACCATGTAAAAGTCCAAAATACCCCTAAGTATGTCTATTTACTTTTATAATCGTATAAAAAGACAAAAACTAATTTATTTATAAAAAAAAAAAAAAAAAAACCAAACAAAATTTGGAAACTTTTTTCCTAAATTGATTTTCTAAACCACCGGAAGAACTCTCATGGTTCTCCCATGGATATTCCAACCTAACACCAGCAAATTCTAATGCCCAAAAAATTCACATCAACAGTTCCACAAACACATAACATTTGCACAAAAAAATCTCAAAACAAAAACTAAAGAAAATCTCCCGCATCTACCAACCAATCCTCACGACCACCGATCATCAATCTCCGATCTCCTCCTTCCACACGTCTCCGGCGACGACGAAGTTGTTCTCTCCACTCCGCTCGCTCCACGCGCCGCCATTGTTTTTTCCCCTCCATGGCGAGCTCTAATCTCCCCCACTCCGCTCGCTCCACACGCTGCCACTGTTCTTTCCTCCTTTTATTTTAAGCACCCATTAGATTTATTATTGACAGATGAAGAGATGGAGTGGTGATCCAGATCAGGGAGATGGAGAGTCAAACCAGAGATGGAGACCCAAGACGAAGCACTCGAACTCGAACTAGGTTCACTCCATCAAATTGTCAGATTGATAATTTTTTTCCAGATTTTTTTTGTGCTTTTATTGAAAAATATGATCCATATGGATTGTTGGATGAGATTTGTGGTTGTATTTGGAATTGATTTGTGGTTTTTTGTTGATTTGATTAGTTTTTTTTGTTTGTGGGATTTAATTGAAGAATTTTTTTCGTGGAATTTGATCTCTTCAAAAGTTTTTTCTTAAAAAAAAAAATGTTTTTGTTTGAAGAGATCTGGATTTCCAACAAGAACATTTACTTTTGTTTTTTACTTTTAAAAAAATAAATTGGAATTATGCATTTCATCAGGAATAAAATAAAATATATTTTTTTTCATTAAGTGGGTTTGACATGACGTGTACAGTATAAAATAAGTTGAAAGACAAGATTACCCTTTTTGATATGGTCAAAGGTTAAATCTGACGGACGTTGACCGACGATAGGGGAGTTGGGTGTCAATTAATGATAAAGTTGTTTCCGCGTATGAAAAAGCAAACCTCAGGGGAGTTTGGTGTAATTTGCTCATAAAGGAAACAAGAAGACATCAATTAAAACTTATGTGCACTCTGTCCCTATGTAATCTGCATCATGGGTTCCGTGACCAAATTCAGTTATGCCAACCATTACTATCTACATTTTATTTTATTTTATTTTTTAAAAGAAAACGTTTACATTTAATACATAATATAAGATGAGGTTAGTCCATAAACCCCTTACACCTACGTCATGAGGTCATGGGTTCGAGTCTTAAAAATAAAAAAAATAAAAAAAAAATAAATAAATAAATAAAAACTTTTAGATGTTATATAGAAAGTTTGTCACATGTCAAATGTTAATATGTAATTAGAAAAAAATGTTAACTTGTATTTTTTTTCTTTTTATTTATATCAATAAGGGAAAAAAAAAAAAAAAAAAAAAAAAAACTATTACAATTGAGTTTAGGGTACGGATATTGACACCCATAAAACTTATTAGTACACTCATTTTTATAAGTACACCTGTATCTAAAATTTAAAAATTAAATATTACTATAAACACCCATCCTAATGCCAATAGTACCCTCATTGAAATAAATATATTCATTTTAATACATATTATTTATAAACACTCTTAAATTATTACCACACACAATTTATATGAAAAATCATATTATTTTTAGAATCAAATATTTTTTTAATGATGGTCCAATTTATTTTTGGAAATATCTCAAATGTAGAAGCCTTATAAAAGGGAATAAGATTTTCAATTTGGAGTTCTCTTATTTATACAGCTAGTCAGCTATCTTAAAAAATAAATAAATAAATAAATAAATTGTTGATATTTATAGCTATAGTTAAAAAAAAAATGTTGTTTTTTTGATAGAATTTATAACTATACATAAAAGAGAGACAAAAACAATATGATAATCATGTGATGATGAGAAAATTTGATACTTGAAATAAAATTAGAGTTTAATTGGGGTTTAACATAAGTTTTTTTTTTTTTTTTTGAAAGGTAAGTTTTTTTTTAATCAAGAAATATAGTTGAAGATATATGTGTAATTAATAAGTGTATATAGTATTTTGTTTATTTTTAATTAAAGTAACTTGTCCTTATTGGTAAATTTCTATTGAGATATTTTTGTAATTAAAATTTTTAATAAAATATGGGTGTACTAATAAGTTTTATGGGTGTCAATATCGGCTCCTTGAGTTTAATCTTATTAATATGGAAATAATCTTCTTAGAAACTTAAAAAATAAAAATAAAATGAATTAAAACCAAAAAATTGGATATAAGGAAAAAATCTCTAAAAGATTTATTAAATCTACAACATATTATTTCATTAAAGCATCCCCAAAAGTCTTCTATTTTCACTTTTCAAATGTCTATTTACTTACCTATATGGCAATTTAAGGAGTGAAAAAAGAAGAGCTCATCCAAAAGACTCTTCAATTAGAAATATATTTATATTGTTTTATTGAAAGCACTCAAATTCCCCCCTCCCCACCAACAAATCTAATTACCCTCCAATTTTTTTTCAAATTAGAAATAATAACTTTTTGTATTATTAACATGTTATTATTAAATATTCAGTACTACTCTCATTTTAAAGATCTAGATGAGACCTTTTTGGTGGTATAATTTTTATGATCCTAATGGTGCAGGTATGAGATGTTGACTACCGAACCAATTTCATTTCGTCAATATTTGTATATCTTAATATAGTATAGTACGAAATAAACATGAATGTTTATTGTTTGAAACAATGTTTATATATTAATATTTGTACAATAATTGATAAATAATTTGAAATTAAAATTGATGTTTATTATTTTAAGGACACATAATTATTTTTTTCCCTTTTAAAAGAATTAAACATTTAATACACACATAATTTTATTTTATTTTTTTGTCTTTGTTTTATGTCTAGTTATGAACTCTATCAATAAATAAAAGATTTTTTTTTTTTTTTTTTAAAAGATAGCTATAGTTATCAATGTTTTTTTTTTAATTTTATTTTATTTTATTTTAAGATAGCTGTATATATAAGAGAAATCTAAATTAAAAATCTCTTAACCTCATATACACTCTAGTAATACATCTTCGGTTCCTACATTTGAGTCTTTTCCAAAAGTAAATTGGACCATCATTATAAGAGGATTTGATTCCAAAAATAATATGATTATATATATATATATTGGGTGTATTAATAATTTAGAAGGATTTATAAATAAAATGTATTGAAATGAATATATTAATTTCAATAAGGATAATATTGGCATTATGATAGGTGTTTATCGTAATATTTTATTTTTAAAATTTTAGATATGTTTATACTTATAAAAATGGGTGTATAAATTAATTTTATGAGTGGTAATATCCAGAGGTGGGCATATGAGAGAGATGCCCCGGTCTGTAACCCGGGCAGCCATCCAAGAAAATAAAAATATACGTAAATGGATAATTACATAAAACCCTCAAGGTTTAATAATATTACACTAATATGATATTTTGTTAGTGAAATGCAACTATTTTGTTTTTCGAAGTAAGTTATAAAAATACACATAATATTATGACTTCTAATATTATAGAATTTAGTTATTTGCAAGTTTAAATATTTTTTTTAACTACAAGTTTAAACAACTGTTTATGCATAAATTTTACAATGCATTTCATATTCTAAGTAGTCTATTATTGAATTGGTGTATTCTTATTATTAAAAAAAAAAAAAACAAAAACAAATATTTTTATCAAGAATTATATATATAAAAAAAATTATTCTTAGTTAATAGATAGTATGTCTTGCACTTCATTATATCTATTTACATTGAGGAATAAAATAACAAGGGTTTTTCCTACAATACACACCGAATTTAATAAATTTACTGCGAGAATTTGTGAGCAATTAATTAAACATTATAATATATTGTCTAAAAAAAGTAGATAAATTCAACTATTGATAGTTAAGGAACCGACTTTATAATACCAAGGAAAAAAAATATATACATATATATAATTTAGACAAGGCGGCAAATTTTTCCTGGTTTGCCCTTGGCAATATCCACTCTTTTATAGGTGTGGGGGACAAACTATTCGGTCAACCTCGTATTGTCCCAAGAGATATAATTGAATGGAATTTAATTTCACAATTTTATTATTTAACATTAAATTAAAAGTGTTTAAAAAAAATATATTGTATAAAAGGGGCCGTCTAACCTATTGAATGGGTTTTTAGTATTTAGATTTTTTTTTAAAAAAAATTTAAATTTTTTTTTTTTTTTTTTTTTTTTTTACAATCAGATTTTTTAGTTGGCAATTAACACAAGCCCTTAGATCCATTTTTAAATGATCCAACAGACCAAATGCTTCACTATTCATCACTGCATGATAAAGGGATTTTTTATTCCCTACATAGTAGTCAACCCCAGCATGTGAATGGTGTGTTGGTGCAGCAAAAGTTTGCACCAATATTGAGGAGGGTTTCTACTTTCTACTTTCTACTTTCTACTTTCTACTTTCTACTTTCTTATACCACTTGTTGGTGTGTGAATTTGATGCACATTTAAATATTAAAATATATTAATATTTTACTTTTTTGTAAAAAATAAAAATAAAATAAAAAAACTTATGATAAACCCTAATTAAACTCTAATTTTATTTCAATTATCAAACTTTCTCATTATCACATGATTATCATATAACAAAGTAATGGAAAAAGAATTTTTAGAGAACACTGATCATACAGAGGTAGGTATTATTTTACCATTTTTTTTTTTTTTTTTGTCATCTTTATTTTATGTCTACTTATGAACTCTACCAATAAACAAAAGATTTTATTATTTATTTATTTATTTATTTTAAGATAGCTATAGATATCAATGATTTTGTTTTTTTTATAATTTTTTTTTTTTTTTTAAGATAGTTGTATATATAAGAGAATTCTAGATTGGAAATCTCTTGATCTCATATACACTCCAGTAATACATCTTCGGTTCATACATTTGATACTTTTTCATAAGTAAATTGGATTGATTATATATATATATATAAATTGGGTGTATTAATAATTTAGAAGGATTTATATATAAAATGTATTAAAATGAATATATTAATTTCAACAAGGATAATATTGGCACTATGATGGGTGCTTATCGTAATATTTTATTTTTAAAATTTTAGACATATGTGTACTTATAAAAATGGGTATACAGATTATTTTTATAAGCGCAATATCCAGAGGCGAGCATATGAGAGGACTGCCTCGGGCTGTAGCCCTAGCAACCATCTAGAAAAAAAAAAAATTAATACATAAATAGATAATTATATAAAACCTCCAATGTTTAATAATATTACACTAATGTGATATTTTGTCTATTTAGTGAAATGTAACTATTTTGTTTTTCGAAGTAAGTTATAAAAATACATATAATATTATGACTTCTAATATTATAGAATTTAGTTATTTGCAAATTTAAATAATTTTTTTAACTAAAAGTTTAAACAATTGTTTATGCATAAATTTTACAATGTATTTCGTATTCTAAGTAGTTTATTATTGAATTAGTGTCATCTTATTATTAAAAAAATAAACAAATACTTTCATCAAGAATAATTTTAAGAATTATATATACAAAAAAATTATTCTTAATCAATAGATATCATGTCTTGCACTTTATTATATTTGTTTACATTGAGGAATAAAAGAACAAGGGTTTTCTCTACGATACATACCGAATTTAATAAATTTAATGCGAGAATTTGTGAGCAATTACTTTATAATACCGAGCAATTACAATATAATATATTGTCTAAACAAAAGTAGATAAATCAAATTATTGATAGTTAAGGACCTGACTTTATAATATCGAGGAAAAAAAATATACTATATATATGTATATATAATTTAACCCAGGCAGCAAATTTTTCCTAGGTTTGCCCTTGACAATATCCACACTTTTTTATATGTGTGGAGGATAAACCATTGGGTCAACCTTATCTTGTTCCAAGAGATATAATTGAATGAAATTTAATTTCACAATTTTATTATTTAACATTATATAAAAAGTGTTTAAAAAATATATATATATTGTATAAAAGTGACCGCCTAACCTATTGAATGGGTTTTTAGTTTTTTTTTTTCCTTTCAATTTTACAATCAGATTTTTTAGTTGGCAATTAATACAAGCCCTTAGATCCATTTTTAAATGATCCAACAGACTAAATGCTCAAAATGTCTCTCTGCTTTTCTCTCTCTTGAGAACAGTGTGAAAGTAGCAATGTCTGAGAGGTAGCTCGCCTTCCTTCTCAGTAGGTCTCTTTTAGTCCCTTTCTTTAGTCCCTTTTGTTCTGGTCTTGTTAAGGCGTGGGGTCTCTGTTGTTTAGGCCACCATGAATGATACAGAAATTTCAAAGTTGTATGAGAACCTGAATCTTAGAGATGAAGATGAAGCAGTTCTGGAAATGGCTGAGGAAGTTGAGTTAGAAGGAGTGGAAGATGTGGATAGATGTCTGGTAGGAAAGGTTCTCTCAGGGAAAAAGGTTAATAGAGAGGCCTTTAAAGGAATGATTGAACATATCTGGTCTCCTTATGGAAGTGTTGAAGTGGAGCTGGTAGGGGACAATATCTTCCTGTTTTATTTTGTCAATCAAGAAGATCGTAACAAGGTCTGGTTTCGTGGACCATGGCATTTTGGAAACAGTTTGATAGTTTTGGAGAAGCCGATTGGTACAGGAAACATCGCTCAGTTGGGTTTCAGCAAGGCCGATTTCTGGATCCAGATTCATGATATACCCATCTGTTGTATGAATCGAAGAACAGCGAAGTGGCTGGCAGAACAACTTGGGGAGGTGATGGAGATTCCGGCGGAATCAAGAGAGTGCTGGGGTAAGTTCATGCGTGTGAAGGTCCGAATCGACATTACCAAACCTTTAAAGAGATGGCTGAAATTGAAACTTAATAAAACAGAGGAAGTCACAAATGTGAATCTCAAGTATGAAAGATTGCCCGAATTTTGTTTTGCTTGTGGGAAGATAGGACATTGTATAAAGGAATGTCAGGATGAAGAGGCTCGAGCAGTGGCTCTGGAGGGATCTCAAAACAAATATGGATCTTGGCTCAAGGCCCCAATCCCAGATCGGAATAGACCCAGAACAGGGTCTTTTGGCAATGGTAGCTCGTCGGAAAGAACTAGATCGATGGAAGCTTCCCGTGAGTCCGAAGGTGATGGTTCAGTAAGTTTAAAGCAGGGTCCAAAACAAAACCAATCTGAGTTGTTGGCACCACCAGAAGGGGCGGCACAGCGTCCTAGCATGAAGAAGATGCTGGTAACCCTACCCGTGAAGGAAAGAGTCGGAGACCCGCCCATACATAGTATGGTTATCGATGGGCCGGGTGTGGTCTTGGAGGGTGGTAGGAAGTTTTTGGGCCCACCAGGTAGTGAATCTACTCTAAGCCCAACAATAATTCTACCCATTATAGAAGAAATATCTCAGGGTCCAGTTAAGGTGGCAATGCCACTCCCGAATTCGGCCCATTCCCAGTTGGAGTCTGATAGTGTGGCATCTATAGTTTCCACTCCGACAAACACTAAATTGTCCCCAAAAAAGAAAATTACTAAGAAATGGAAGCGAGCGGCGAGGGAATCAAAACAGAAGCTAATTCCGGTATTAACTTCCAATCCGTTGCATAGAATCCTGGAACTCAGCGTATCCCCCAAAAGGTCTCCCAAAAAAGGTAATCCATCCTCAATTTCTGTGAAATGTGGTGTGTCTGGAGTTTCTAGGAAAAGCCCAGGTAAACCTTCGGAGGTTGAAATTAGTTCGCCAATGAGCCTAGGCAACGATTTTCCTATCGAGAAAGCTGTGATAACCAATGTGTGTAAAAGGAAAGTGGGTTTTGATGGTAAGGAAGAGATGGACAGAAGTTCGAAGAAAGGGAAATTTCCAGTCAACCAATCTGACAATTTGATATCGGCGGAGCCTGAGGCACAGGCTCGCCGGGAGCAATGATAGGTCTTTGTTGGAATGTCCGGGGTATGGGGAATCCCCGGACATTTGCGGCCTTGTCAAGGCTGCTAAAAAAGCATTCTCCAGATATTGTCTTCCTATCGGAGACAAAGTTACATGGCGCGAAACTCGGCAAATGTAGTGTGTTATCTGATTATCAAAATTGCTTTTGTGTGGATAGTGTGGGCAACAGTGGGGGCTTGTTGCTCCTTTGGAAGGCTTCTTGTGATGTGATGGTTTTATCTGCTTCTATGGGTCATATTGATGCTCGTGTTAAACAGAGTAATGGGTTCGTCTGGCGTTTTTCTGGGTTCTACGGAGACCCCGTGGTGTGTAGAAGATCGGCCTCTTGGGACCTTCTCCGTCGACTCATGACGGTTGATGACCTCCCGTGGGTTTGTGGTGGCGATTTCAATGAGGTGCTGCTCTGCAGCGAGAAGGTTGGGGGTTCAGCAAAGGCTTTCTCTGGTATGAATCAGTTTAGACAGGCGGTTGACGATTGCTACCTTACTGACCTTGGCTTCAGCGGCCCTAGATACACCTGGAATAACAAGAGGGATGGGAAGTTAAACATCCAAGAACGCCTTGATAGGTTCTTTGCTAATGACAAGTGGAGGGTGTTGTTTGGGTTCGCGAAAGTTGACAATTTGGGTTTTTACACTTCTGATCACAGACCGATCATTCTTAATAGCAGCCCGGATACTCCTTTTCTTCGGTCAAAGTCTGGTTGTTTTCGTTTCGACCCTTTCTGGCTTAAGGAACCGGATTTCAGTAATGTGGTTAAGTTGGCATGGAATGATGTGTGTTCTACTGATCCTATTAAGAATTTCAGGCTGAAAATTAACCGATGTGGGTATAAGTTAAGGGATTGGAGTAAAGGTAGGTTCAATAATCTTGGGAAGCAGATTGAGGTGAAAACTAGAGAGATTGACCGGTTGTATGTGTGTACTGACAAACCTGGAGTGATGGAGAAGATTAAGCTTCTGGAGTTAGAGAGAGAAGGCCTGTTGGATCGGGAGGAAATTTTCTGGAAACAGCGTTCCAGAATTGATTGGCTGCAGGCAGGCGATCGAAACTCCAAGTTCTTCCACGCTAAAGCAACAGCCAGGAAGAAGAAGAACTTCATCTCTTGTCTGACTGATGAAAATGGTCTGGTGCAGAGTTCTGAGGAAGGTCTGTCGAAAGTGGTTAGTGACTTCTTCTCCTCTCTTTTCTGCTCTTCTTCTCCTTCTCATGAGGACATTCAGAGAGCAGCTAAGGAGATTAAGACCAAGCTGTCGCCTGAGATGGCTGAAGCCTTAAGTTTAGATTTCACAGCTGATGAAGTCCGGTTGGCTGTCTTCAGTCTTGGTCCTAATAAAGCTCCGGGACCAGATGGCTTCCAAGCTATCTTCTTCCAAAAACAGTGGGGGCTGATTGGAACGGAAGTTACAGGAGTTTGCCTGAGTATTCTCAATGGTAGAGGCTCTATGAAGGACTTTAATGACACAAATGTGGTGCTCATTCCTAAGACTCCTCAACCGGTTAAAATTCAAGATTTCCGCCCCATTTCTCTGTGTTCTTTGATCTATAAGGTGGTGACTAAAGTAATGGCAGCTAGGATGAAGAATATTCTGCCTCCCCTTATTTCGCAGTACCAATCTGCTTTCATCCAAGACAGACAAATTTTTGATAACGTCTTGGTGGCTTTCGAGATCCTTCACTCGATGGGGAAGCAGAAATCAGAAAAAAAAGGCTTGATGGCTCTCAAGCTCGACATGAGCAAAGCCTATGATAGGGTCGAATGGGCTTTTCTGCTGGATATTCTGGTGAAAATGGGCTTCCCGGTTAATTGGGTTAATTTAATTATGGATTGTATATCAACCTCCACCCTTTCTTTTCAGCTAAATGGCAATACTGTTTGTTCTATTGTGCCTACCAGGGGCTTGAGACAGGGATGCCCTCTCTCCCCCTTCCTTTTTCTGTTCTGTGCTGAAGTTTTATCTGGTTTAATTTCGAAAGCCGAAAGAAACGGTCGCATTTTGGGGGTCAGAAGCTGTAGGGGCAGCCCCCTTATTAGCCATCTATTTTTTGCTGATGATAGCATGATTTTTTGTAAGGCCACCAAAGCTAGCAGTGAGTGTGTTAAGCAGATTTTGGCTGTATATGAGAAGGGGTCAGGGCAGTGCATCAACTATAGTAAGTCAATCATCTCCTTTAGCCCGAAAGTGCAGCTGCCTCTCAGAAGGGATATTCAAGCTATCTTAGGTGTTAATCCTTGTAATGCTCATGATAGATATTTGGGTCTCCCTACCATTGTGGGTAGGAATAAAAAAGTTTTGTTTAATGTGATCAAGGAGAAGGTGCGGAAAAAGTTTAAGGGTTGGCATGGGAACTTATTTTCCTACGGGGGTAAAGAGGTGCTCATCAAGGCCGTCTCCCAAGCCATCCCAACTTATTCTATGAGTTTGTTTAAAATTCCGATTGGTCTTTGTAACGAGTTTAGTGGGATGACTTCGAAATTCTGGTGGGGATCAAGGGACGGAAAAAGGAAAATTAGTTGGTTAAGTTGGAAGAGAATGTGTCTTCCGAAAAATCAGGGTGGTTTAGGCTTCAAAGATCTATCTTTATTCAATCAGGCCCTTCTGGCCAAGCAAGCCTGGCGCATTCTCTCCTGTCCAGATTCTCTTGCTGCCCGGGTCCTCAAGGCTAAATACTTCAAGCAGGTTGAGTTTCTGTCTGCCCCTGTTAAGCCCGGTTGTTCTCACATTTGGAGAAGCTTGGCGTGGGGTAGGGAACTTTTGTCTAAAGGCTTACGTTGGAATGTGGGGGATGGCAAAAGCATTCATGTTTTCAGAGACAAATGGGTTCCACGCCCAATTTCGTTCAAGATCATCACTTTCGACCCAGGCTCGAATCTCTTGGTCTCGGATCTTATGGATGGGCTCCGGAAGAGCTGGAATTATGATCTTATTCGCAGCCTTTTGCTGCCAATAGATTGGGATGAAATTCTTTCTATACCGATCAGTTGGAAGGGGGGCAAAGACTTCCTCAGATGGCATTTTGATAAGAAGGGTGAGTATACTGTTAAGAGTGGCTACAATTGTGCTTTGCAGTTTTCGGCCCAGAACGAAGCTTCGTCTTCCCCTGGTAGCAGTAAATGGTGGCGCTTCTTATGGAGCCTTAGTATCCCTCCAAAAATCAAAATCTTCCTTTGGCGGGTGTGTTTGAATTCTCTGCCTACCTTGGATAATTTGTGGAAAAGGAGAGTGACGCCTGATTCTTATTGTGGTAGGTGTGCTGTTAAGGTTGAGACTGTTTTCCATGCCCTCTTTGATTGTAAATCGATCAAGAGGTTCTGGGCAGTCACTCGTTTCGGCAGCTTTATCTTCTCTAGGAAATTTTGTACCGTGCAGGAGGTGTTCCTGCATCTTATGGAGTCCTTGGATTTGGCTGGGTTTACTCAATTTAGTGTTGTGGTCTGGGCTATCTGGAATGACAGGAATGTGTTGGTCAATGGGGGCAATTCTGGGGTGATCCAGTTGGTGGCTGATAGAGCCCTCTCGATGCTTGAGGAATTCTCGAATTCAAAGTGTTCGATGTTGGCTCCCTTAGCAGCTCCTGTTGATAGATCTAATGATGAGTGGATAGGCCCCCCTCCAGGGAAATTAAAGCTCAATTCGGCTGTCACTACTCGAAAGGGGAATGGTTTAGTTGGTATTGGGTCTGCAATCCAGGATTGGAAAGGTAAAGTTCTTGCCACCTCCTACTCCAGTATTAAGGGCTTGGTGTCTTCTGAGTTGGGTCATTTATTGGCTCTACGTGAGGGACTTCTCATGGCCTATCGCCTCAATCTTTCAGTCACGATTGCAGAAATTTCCTCCCCTTCGGTTGTTCAAGCTATCAATAGTTCGGTTCCGAATTTTGGTGATTCTCATTTCATTATAAATGACATTAAGGCTTTATTTTCGTTAGTTAGAATTTGTAAGTGCCAAGCCTCCTCCAAAAAGGGGAACTCCTTGGCACATAATCTAGCTTCGTTAGCCTTCTCCTCTGGTAAGGAGTCTTTGTGGCTGGATCCCAGCCTTCGTCTTAGTTTCTCTGCTGTGTAATGTTCTCTCTTTGTTTCAAAAAAAAAAAAAAAACAGACTAAATGCTTCACTATTCCTCACTGCATGATAAAGGGATTTTTGATACCCTGCATAGTAGTCAACCCCAGCATGTGAATGGTGTGTTGGTGCAGCAAAAGGTTGCACCAATATCGAGGAGGGTTTTTACATTCTACATTCTACTTTCTACTCTCTACCTATTGTACCGCTTCTTGTTGGTGTGTGAATTTGATGCACATTTAAATATTAAAATATATTAGATGACTTGATCTCATCAGATCTGGTGGGTCATGTGCCCATGCCTAATTAATAATGGAAACAAGAAGACATCAATTAAACCTTATGTGAACCCTGTACCTATGTAATCTGCACTATGGGTTCCACTACGGATTCAAATTGATTTTCAAAAAAATGTTGTCTTGTGTTTAAATAGAAATAAATGTTAACTTGTATTTTTTTTTTTTTATTCAAAAAGCTTTTTTTTTTTTTTTTTTTTTTTTAACATATGAATTATCTCAATTACCCTTTATAAATTTTAGATATTCTACATAACTCTTTTATTATAAATACAGTGTAAACACTTTTTTTGTAATTCACTTAACCAAAAGTTATTCCTAAAAATACATTGTCAACATATTTTTTGTAATTTACATAACCAAAAGTTTTTTTGGTCAGAAGCTCTACTACAAAAAAATCTACTTTAGAAGCTCTATTTGAAAAGACATACCAAACATACATTAATCTTATTAATATGGAAATAATCTTCATAGAATCTTAAAAAAAAAAAAAAATTTGAATTAAAACCAAAAAATTGGATTGTGATGAGAAAATCTCTAAAAGATTCATTAAATCTACATCATATTATTTCATAATCAACTTTCTAAAAGCAACTCTTAATTTAGAGCATCTCAAATGCAGCTGTGGATTGTTAAAACTTAGATGCCACATAGGACGAACAGAGATTGAATACAATTACGTTTCTCTAATGCAGTCATCACTTCTCAATGTCTAGGTGGCAAAAAAAAAAAAAAAAAAAAGTGGACACTGTCAACATGAGTATCCACTTTCACACAGTCTATTGCACAACCATTTTGTTGTTGACTTAGAATATATTTAAAATCCTAAAAAAAAAAATCATATGCAAATTTTATTGAATCATTAAAAAAACAATTAATAAGCATTTGTCTTAACAGTGAAGCATTGAAGACCAATTTTTTAGTTGGTTGTCTATCAAGTTTATGTCATTTTTGTCGGACAATCCACACTTATATTGGAGATGCTCTTACTTTTCAAAACTATTGTTAAATCAATCTAGATTATTTGGTAAGAGTAATACTATATGACCTAAAAAATTAACTCAAATTATGTGGCAAATGAGTTGTCATCACCACACAACACACAAATCTTGAGATGACGTGGTGAATTGAAAATCACTCACCACATCAATTAGATTAATTTTTGAGTTAATTTTTTGGATTCTCCAGGAATTAAATAATTACTTTTTTTATGAAATATAAATTTTTTTTACAAGGTATATTGAAAGTTTGACACATTTCAAATGTTTATTAGTCTGATGTACCACTCAACCGGTACATCGGTTGTAGCGAAGAATTTCTCTTCTAGTATGTCTCTGTCCAAATGTTCTTTATAAAATGAAATGAAACAAGTCGTGTAGCAGCTGTGTGAGACTTGACTCAAAAAATCAATGGAAGACATGGAAGCGCAAGAGCAACCATGGCAGGAAGAAGAGGTTGAAGAAGACGCAGCTCTGCTGGGAAGGCAATCTCGGCAGCACCACAACAACAACAATGGAGCAGAGGAGAAAACAGAGGAAAATGGAGCAGAGGAGAAAACTGTGGAAAATGGCCGCAACAAGAGCGTCTACTTTGAAACCCACCAAGGTACGAAACCCACATCCACATTCTTTTATAGAGAAAGAGAAAGAGAAAGAGAAATGATATTGAGTGTCACATGCCTTGTCTGGTTGTATTTTGCATTACTTTGTCTTGTTTGTGATTGACTCAAGGAATATGGAAATGTCGCCATTGCTATTGGACCTATCGTCCCTCGCTTGACCTAAGAGGTACTTAAATCATAACTATAAAATCACCTTACTCTCTGCTTAATCCGTTCAGTGGCAACCACCCAACAATGTCAAGCCTCTTCACTCTTGTTTAATTTCTATCTAAATTGCTAAAATGCTAGTAATGTGTCCTCTAGATACAGGATAGGCTTATCCATGTTGTATGTTTTGCACATTATTTTTATGTTCCTAAATTTTACTCATGTTATTGTGTGGGACCTTTTGTTCATAAATATTTCAATATTGCATGGTTTGCAGGCAGTGGATCTGATAATCAATACAATGCTACTGATGAATTGTTGAATTTGAAGACAAACAAATTTGAAATTCCAAGCACTGAAACCAACAATGGAAATCGGAAACATTTGGAAAATGAAAGCCTTTCTGGTTTGAGCGCAGTAACAGTACAAAAGTTGCATGACAAAAACATTAACAATTTGGAGGATCTTCAAAATACACCCCAAGGAGATGCAGAGGTTGACTTTATAGAAGAAATTGACAATGAATTCACTGATCTAGACGTCGAGAGGGTATTACAGAAGCAAAATACACATGATTTATACTGTCCTAATTGTAATTCTTGCATAACAACAAGGGTTGTTCTCCGTAGAAGAAGGCGGAGAGTTCGAAATATCCGCTCTAAAACAAAGCCTGGAAACAATTTGGAGACACCTACTGAGTTGGATGCTAGTTATCAAGGTTTTGACAAACACAATGTTTCTCCAAATGGCACTCATCCCACGCCACCAGCCAATGATCACAACAATATTGTACAACGTAACGTTTCTCCAAATGGAAATCGTCTCACACCACCAGCCATTGATCACAACAACAATACACAAAATGGCATTCCCGCACCTCCAGCCATTGATCACAACAATGATACACAAAATGGCACTCCCACACCTCCAGTCGTTGATCGCAACACAGAGATATTTAGATGCTTATCGTGCTTCAGCCTTTTCGTTCCTACAGGTGTCATGTTATCCCTGAATTAGGGAAACCTAACACAAACTTGATGCCTTTATTTATTTATTATTTTTCTCAATTGCTGATATCAAGTTAAACTCCAATTCGGCACTGTTCTATGATTAAAGACATAAGCTTAACTATTCTGTTATTTTTTGCAGGCAATGGTTGTAAACTATTTCAATGTTTCGGGGGAGGTAGCGACGAGAGTGTAATCATACAGGATGTTCAAATTAGACCTGCACCCACAAAAAATTGGTTATCAAAAATTTTCTCATCAGGTAACAAGAAAGCATATTTGATCATGGTAATATAGTCTTCAACCATTCAAAGAAAAAACTCACGGCAGTTATGGTTTACTTGATGATGCTTGAAATTGAGAAATATGGTTTCTGCTTTTACTAAATCTTCAACTATTCTTTTCTTGAGATTTTATGTTGTAGTGAAGTTACACATTCTTTATAAATTTTCCAAGTGATCAATTGTGTTGGCACATGATGATTTCCCTATTGCAATTTTTTGATGAATTTTCTATTTTCATGATTGATGATTAAAACTGGAGTTTCTTCAAAATGCTACACCTTTGAGTCAAGATACTGCATCTTTAAGGTGATAAGCACACTTATCAGACCAAACTGTTACATTCCTTGGAGTTATCAAGCTATTTACTTCTTAAGATAACAATTTATTAAATAAGGCCTCTGTTGATTTCCTTCAAATAAGGGTAAACTTGAGAAGATCCTCCTTATATTCCTATTATATCATTGAAAAGAAGGGAATTTTTTTTTTTTTTTTTTTTTTTTTTCCATTGATGTAGGCTTACTGATGTCCTTATTTTGTTTCTTTGCTTTTTTAAGTTTTGGGGTATGCCATTATAATCCCAACAGCTGTTATCACAAATATGATCTATATATATTATTTCCACAAAAATCTAACCTGTCAAGTTGTTCTGCCTTAATGATATGGTGCAGGGGATGATGTGATCATTGATGTTGAATCACAGCCGGATCAAATGCATCCGGCTCAAACGAATCTGCTTCAAACGCATCCAGTTCAAACGAAACCGGTTCCAACGCAGCTGGGTCAAACACAGCCGGGTCAAACGCTGCCTGGTCAAACACAGCTGGGTCAAACGCAGCTGGGTAACATGCAGCCAGTTCGAACTGTTGAATCCAGCAATTGGGATATCTTGAAAAGCATTGTATATGGTGGTTTAGTTGAATCAATTACAAGTTTAGGTGTTGTCTCATCTGCAGCAGGTGCCGGTGCTACCACATGTAAGTGCTCTTTTTTTCTGGTTAACTGTTATGAGGTAGATAACAATTTATTAAATAAATGCAGTTAGTTTTATTGTGTGCATTTTGTTCCTTTTTTCTTTCATGAGCAAGAGGAATGCTAATTTTTTTTAACTAAGGTGTGTCATCATTAATTTCTTTTCATGTTGCTGGATCACTCCAATTATAACTTTATTGATATTATTATTATTAATCATGTAATGTATATTCTTTATTTTTAAGGAAATTTATATTTACACTTTTGATCTTGGGTCAATATTGCAGTGAACATTTTAGCTTTGGGATTGGCAAGTGTGATCGGTGGACTTTTCATTATTGCTGATAATGTGAGTAACCATTTCGATTTTTCTAAGTAATATTCATAACACTTGATAATCAAAACAAATTTTTATATTATGCATGCTTCTCTTATGTTATTTAAATTTGTTTCAAAGATGTAGTTATGGAGTTGAAATCTTCGCACGTTCCCTAATGTATAACCTAAACTGTATCCACCTCTATGATCAATAATAAGATCATTTAACATAACTGCAGCCTTAAAATCTTTTAGAGACAACAATTTTAAGACACGGTTTTCAAACGTATTCGATGACAATGTTCTGTGCTTGGTAACTGTTATACATCGGGATGTAACATAGAAAGTAAGGAGTTTGTTCAATGCATTCTAGTTTTTGCAACTTTAACTTACAATGAAGTTCTGCAGCTCAAAGAACTGAAAAATGACCATTCTGAAGAGACTTCCAATCAAATAAATGTGCAAGAAGGCCGGTATCAACGACTACTTGGACGGGAACAGAATTTTTCACGTCATGCTGTTGTAGTTATTCTATCATTTCTCATCTTTGGCTTGTTGCCTCCTGTTATATATGGCTTCTCATTTCGTAAGAGTGATGACAGAGATCTTAAGATTGCAGCAGTTGCAGGTTCCTCGCTTGTATGCATTGTGTTACTTGCGGTTGCAAAGGGTCATGTTCAGAAGCCACCTAGATCTTACTTCAGAACTGTATTATACTATGTAAGCTTAGGAGTCGCAGCCTCAGGTATCTCTTATGTAGTTGGCGACCTATTCGAGAAACTTATGGAGAAGCTTGGTTTGTTTGTGTCAAGTAAGGAGGTCATGATGCCTTTTCTAGAGATGGATCTGATGAACACAAATATGAAGCCGGCATGGTCATCTTTTTGACAAATTGCACTGAGCATTTTTGGTGCTGAAGGAAATTTAGTGGAATCTGTTGTTAAAGTTTTGTGTTTTGTTATTTTCAGTGTCTTTATTCCCTTTACTTTGTTTGTAACGGTCTCTGCTTTGTTTAAGTGTTTTCAACATTTGTGCTGCAAAAAAAGTTCATTTTCTGAAAGCTAGCACTATCTTTCAAGCATTTTCCGACTTTGTGTCGCTTATTTGATGAAACAATGTGACGATATTCTTGTTCCGTTATATGAATAACATTAGTTATTTGCTTGTCTCAAAATTGCAAAATTAACAGTAGCCAAGCTATTTTCTTTGTTTCAAGTCGTTCAAAACACTTGCTCACAGGGATGTCAATAGAGCGGATTGAGGACGGATACCCCAATTTTCATCCCTGTATCCGTTGAAGATATATATCCTCTTTCCCATATCCGTACCCTTTTCTAAGTTAATATATGAATTGAGGTAAGGATATCCATCCACGCCTTATTCATCGATAATAAATCTTTATTATAAAAACATCCCCTTATCATAAAGGTTTAAAGGGTTTTGTTACATTGACTTCGGTTGACCACATTAGGACTATCATGTCCTTAACATTTTATGAAAAGATTATTATGCCCTCAACAGTTTATGAAAAAGACTAATATGCCCTTCACAGTTTTTAAAAAGCTTGTTATATCCCCTAAAGAATTAAGTATTAAAATAATGATTTTAAATAAACTAAAAACAAAATAAAAAATGTTTAAAACAAAATGAAAAATATAGTCCTAAATAAAAAATCATGTTGAGAGTGAAATGAAGACCATTTATACAGCAATTCTTCGGTCAAAATTCATTGAAAGAAACGTTCATTATAATGATCCAAGACTCTTAAATACATTCTAAAACCAATGAAATCGAGTTCAAGGGAAAAACCACGGTTGTCGGAGACGGTGAGAAAAGGGTTTCACTATGTAAAGATGAATTACACACTCAAGGGTACCTTCAATGTGATTCTTAAACTTGAAGCAAACCTTCTTCTTATGGCCTTTCTTGCGACACCAAAAACATTTTCCTTTCATGTCTTCACCTATTGCCTTAAGGAACCCATCAGTCTTGCTAGCTTTCTTTCCATGATGTTTATATTTCTTACCTCTATTGAACTTCTTCTTACCCTTGTAGCTGTGAGTAACCATATGAGCACTCTGTTTCTTGCTCCTCCGAATAGTCTCTTCCTCCTGGACCACAATAGAAATCATTTGGTCTGAAGTCCATTTAGCTTCTTGAGCATTATAAAAAGTTTTCAGGGTATCAAACTCACTTGGAAGAGACTCAAGGTAAGAGTCAGAGATCTCCGTATTTAGGTCCCTTAATTTCATGGCCATATTAGTCATTTTCATAATATGCTCACGAAAATCACCAGTACCATCATAAACCGTAGTCGCCAACCGACTCAAATACTTTCTCATCTTAGCCTTGCTCTGCTTCTTGAACTTTCCACTCATGGCTTTAAGAAAAGTCTTTGTATCCATGCATTATGGGATACTCTTCTTAACAATTTTGACAATGGACAAACGCATGATCATCAGACATTTTCGATTAGACTCTTTTTATTTCTTTCGATAAGACCTTTCTCGAGTAGTACTCTTAGCAATGAGTTTAGAAGGCTTCTTCTCATGTAACGAAAGGTCTATACTCCAAAGAGCTAGGACAACAGTAAGCGTCTCTTTCCGTTCCTCAAAATTAATCCCATCCAAAGATTTGATAGTAGACAATTGCAAAGCGAAATTGTTGACATTGAAAACTGAATTTCAAAACAAAGGATTTTATGCTCATAAGATAACAATCAAAATATTTATCGAAACATGTGATCACAATCAAACAGGCCTTTCCGGTCAACTCTCTCTTACTTAAACATTATAATCAATTCGGTTATCATAAACTAAAAATATAATGTTATATGTTGCTTACAATTTTATAAAAATCTTACAAATGAATTTGAAAATGGTTCTGGAAGGGAAGATTTGGGGCAGAATGAAGCAACTTGTTCTAGTTTGATAATGCAAAGGACTCGGAATGGCATTCTAGAATTGTTAAGTCCAATTGCCTCGTGGGTATGTTTAAATCAGTTCTATTTAGTGATTGTGTGATGCCTGATTAACATGCAAAAGAAAGTTTCTTTATTATTTGGATTTTATTTTCTTTCTTGTAAATATAATATAATACAGGTAACATGCGAATCTGATCCAAATGTCTTGGGACAATTCTTCACAACCAACCTATTCACTAGATGATACTGGTATGGTATTTTCTACTAAGGCTCTATGATAATAACTAACTATCTTCTTTTGTAAATTCCTCAAAGTTTGCTATGTAAAAAAATTTACTATCTTACTCTATCTACCTAGAGCAGGATCTGGGTTGTGTCACATTTTTATTCTTTCACATCTTTTACTTGTTATCCTTCATATGCCTTATGTCTTTGTTTCTAGAAAACTGGGTGTCCATATTGTGAGCCAATTCCTTATTTAAGGATTAAAGGAAAAATACTCAGTCACAACTCACAACATGTTGTCTTTTTTAAGAGAACTTTTCACTGCAGGAATGTACATCTGGGTTGCGTGTCACGGAAGTTATTATGTCATTGGGTACCAAATTTTTTATTTGTATATGTTTTTGCAAACATCTAATTGATCACAGTCTATTTCCACAGAAAGAGAAAGTTGCAAAAAGCTGCTCTGAAGGTTAAAGCGATAGAATTGAAAAAGGAGGAGAAAAAAAAGCTAAAATGGGAAAAAGGGAAATTTGCACAAAAATCTAAGGTAGCTGAAATAGATGCAAAAGTGGTTGAATTGGGCTTGGTTGGAGGAAAGGTTGTTTCTTAAGATCTTCTCATGTTTCCCAATAATGGGTAACCTAATTAATGTAATTTACTTATCAAATCTGGTTATGGAGCTGAAATGGTCTCTACTTCTTACTATTGGACATTTGCTTACAAAGTTTGCTGATAAAGGATTAACATATATATTGCGTAAAATCTAGTCCAATTGAAAGATTGACCATGACAGTTCCTGAACATATTGCAAATGTAAATTCTTGGATGGGGATCTTACAAAAATAGCTTATTCCAACATTCACTTTCTAGGAAATAGCCCATTGGGAAAAAAAGTGCATATCTAGCCTTTTATGATATTTACTTTTTAGGAAATAGCCTTTCTAAGACAATAATGCCCTCAACAATTAAACTGGACAAAATGACTTAATTACCCTCTAACAATGTATAAGGACAAAACTACCCTTCTTTTCATCTCCTTTAGTTTACTAAATAAAACCAAAACTTTCAGAATTTGGGTCATCTTCTCTATTTCAAAAGTTGGGTCATCTTCTCCATCGACCAGAATCCTCCATCGAACTTGGGTCATCTTTTCCATCATTCTCCTGTCGATCGGAATCCAATCCAACAGTAATCGACCCGATCGTGCTACCGACCGTAATCTAACGACTGTAATCTGTTCAAATCGTCCTTGACCACCACTTCCTTCATTCGAGCTTCACTGTTAAGTTTGAAATTGTGCATAGACAGTCAATGCAAGTCCCGTGATGACACTTAAGTTTCCAATGTCATTGAATATCTCTGTCTTTTACTTTTGTTTAAGTCTGAGACGTTTTTGATAGAATAAGGGATTGATGGTTTTGGATTTGTTGCCTATGAAATGGGGTTTGTGTATGTAGTATTGTTGGGTTTAGTTAAGGTGTTTGATGAAATGCCACATCAAGCTTTTACAAGGTTCAGTACTGTTGTAGTTAAGAATCCAAGTAATTTGTTGTATGGTTTGGTGGGGAAAAGTTTTAGGTGATTTTGTGAGGGTTTGTGGTCTATGTATATGGGGTTTGTGTTACGATTTCGCTTGCTATTGGGTGTATGTAAATTTGTTTGTGTTGATGGTGTATGTAAATTTGTTTGTGCTGATGGTGTATGTATATTTGTTAATTGAACCAAAATAGTTGTTATTTGCTGTTGTTATTGTTGGCTAGTGTTATGGAATCCCCGTTGAAGGGGTTGAAAGGTGAAAACAGAAAGAGGGCTAAGCCTAAGAGGAATGTTTTAGGCCTAGGAACCATTCTTAGGCCTACAATATTGTTCCTAGGCACTTACCTAAACTGTTATACTGTTAATGTTATTGACAAAAATCATGTTTTTTTTTTTTTCAAGGTCTAAGGATATCATATCTTGGCTTTTAGTTCAGTGCGGTGAGCATTGGAAGGGTAAGGTGTTTACCGGTCCTATTTCGTTTTCAGTACGTCTAATAAAAAAAGACAACAGAGCGTACGATAAATTGGTGGAAATGATATACCAGAGGACATGGGTTAGTAGAGACCAAATTGAGTTGAAGCTAACTTCGCATGTGGAAACGGGAGTTGATAAAGTTACATTATCTATTATGAGTGACAATAATGTAGAGTTCGTGATTGTTCATAAGGAAAAAGGTTGGGCCGCAATTGATGTTGAATTTGTCAACAAACTTGAATTTCGACCTCCACCATATCCAATCTACTCAGCATGTATGGTCTCCCCTATTAAACCCACCAATATTCCACGGTCTCCGGCAGCTACTCCAAATTATAAATCTATTAATGTCAGCAATAATCCGCTGGTATCTCAGGCTTCACCCGGATTTACGTCAGCTGGCAATAACGAAGCGACGCCAGCATCTACTACCAAGCATGCATTTGTGGGTGAAAATGATAGTTTCGAAAGCATCAATACTTTCGAAAGGTCCGATAGTTCAAAAACCAGTGATATAGAAGATGATAGTAGTGGTGATGGTGATGATGATGATGATGATGGTGGTGGGCAAGCGGCAACAGTTCTCGGAATAGAAGAATGAGGGGTAAGTGGAACACCCAACAGTTCTTCACTTTCCATGAACACACGGTGGATAGTATCAGGCTTAGAGCTTTACTCAATTAAAGTCGTTCGATCAGTGGATGTGTTTGACAATTTAGCAAATCAAGGTCTATTATACAAATGATAGATGTTCAAGGACATGGCTACATTTAAGCAAGCTGTAGGCTCGTATGCATTTGCAGAGAGGTCTGAGTACAGGGTTTCACAGTCTTTGAATACACGATTCACTGTCAAATGTACTTAGAGAGGTTGTGGATGGGTTCTTTGGGCATGGAAGTCAAATAGGGGACTTATTGGCATGTGAGAGAAATGACAACTACAACGTTTTATTTAAACATGTAAGTGCCGCCATGATAGGGGATTTATTTGCAAGTAAATATCGTGATCCCGGGCGCATCATCCGTCCTAAAGATATAGTTTATGAGATGAGGGAGCAACATGGCATAAACCTCTCTTACAACAAAGCCTACAGGTCGAAGGAACAAGCTTTGAATCAGGTAGTTGGCGATCTGTGGGAATCTTTTCAGAGGTTGTCGTCTTTTTTTTTAGGTTTTGGAACAATCGAACCATGAGACTATAACAAAAATCAAGATGGACTCGAAAAATAGGTTGAAATCTGTATTCATGGCAATTTAAGCCTATATAGAGGGGTTCAATTATGTTATTAGGCCGGTTATCTACATCGATGCTACCCATTCGAAGGCTAGGACTAGGGGTATCTTGTTAGTTGCGGTGTACAAAGACGGAAATGAGATGATATACCCTTTGGCATTTGGGTTTGCAAACTCTGAATCCACAAAGTCTTGGATTTGGTTTTTGAAGAAACTCCGTAAAAGGATTCAAAATTTGGGCCGTGTGATGTTAATATCGGATCAACATAATGGTATATTTAATGCAATTGAAACCATATTCCCAAATGCAGCACATGGGATTTGTGCGTACCACTTGGCACAAAATCTGAAAAGATTTTGCAAGCAGAGGGATGATGTGATGTGGCTTTACTATCGTGCTACGTATGCATACCGTATCGAGGAGTTTGACCGTTTAATGGGTGAGTTGAAAGAAACGTGTCGAAAGGTGTACGATGAGCTCATGGCCGTTGGGGTAGAGAAGTTTTCACGTGTACATAGCTCTAGAAATAAGATCTCTTTTATGACCACCAACATTGCCTAGTCAATGAATTCTTGTCTACTTGTGGTCAGAAAATTGCCTATCACAGCAATGGCGGAATGTATCAGAGATATGTTGCAAAGGTGGTTCTACGATCGTCGGACAAATGCATGTGAAATGTCTACATACTTGACAACGTTTGCAGACGAACACAAGATTTGACAGATACAGTGAATAAGTCTGAGATTCACTCCATTCACTTCAATACATTTAAGGTAGACGACAAATGGATTCATAGAACCTTGATAACAGTTCTTGCTCATGTCATCAATGGGATTTAGATGAGTTGTTGTGTTCTCATGTAATGACGGTTGCTAGGTATGCTTCCCGGTCTTTTAACTCTGTACATTTATCTGTTGTGGTTTATTTTACAAACTTTAATTTGTGTTTGTTGGTGTGTGATGGCCTAGGTTCAAAGGTTGGTTAATCAACTCAATGACTTCTGAGCTATATACAATAGGATTTCTTAAACATGCTTATGAAATGAGTGTCAACCCTGTTCCGGATCTTGAATCTTGGGACATTCCTAATGCAATCCGGAACCATATCGTATTGACATGGAAGAAAATGATTCTGCCAGGAAGACCAAAGAAGTTGAGGATATCGTCCGCTGGGGAGAAAAGAAAGTTAGCTTCTTGTTCAAAGTGTGGAAAAAAAAGGCACAATAAAACAATTTGTCCGGAACCATCATCTAGCGCAAGCAAACTAGCCAAAAAAGCTCGATCATGTAGCTTTTGTAAGAAAGAAGATCACACCAGATGGAAGTGCCCGGACAAGCCACCTAAACCTACCTTGATTGATACGGACGAAGAGAAAGCTGCTGGGCCTACAGTCATCTAAGTGTCTTGGCTGTGACCTGGAGCTGTTAACATTGGATCTTGTTTTAGGGAACTTGTTAACCTGTTTTTTTTAAGGTTTCTGGTGTATGTATGTATATTTGTTTGTGTTCAGGTTTATATATCATTTGTGTTCATTGGAAATGTTATTTTGTATGACTTTTTGTGATGGTTTATGGTGTATTTATATTGTTTGTGTTTTTGTTAATGGCTGCTGAACCAAAACAGGTTTAGGATTACTAGCTGTTGATATTGCTGTAGTTATTGGTTGGGGCTGCTGTTATTGATCTTGAAAACAGAGGATGAGTTAAGCCCAGGAGTAATGTTTAAGGCCTGAGAACAGTTCCTAGGCCCAAACTAATTTATTCCTAGGCCTTGAAAACTTTCACTGGCTCAGTTGTTTTTCATTACCACGTCATCAGTAGTGGGGCTGATAAGAAGGAACTAAGCTGAGAAGGTTTAAGGCCTAGGAATCGGTACTTTAAGCCTAGGAACAACTCTTAGGCTCATGGTGGATTTAATTTCGATTTAAATATATTTTTTTGAGATTTTTTTTCCCGATTGCACGGGATGTTTTTAGAAAGTGATGTGCACACATTGGAATTGATTTCGGAAGTGTAAATTTAATACGGGAGATCGATTCAAGAAACGAGAACAACTTATAGAACTCTTAGGCACTTAGGGGTTAATATTTCAAAGGGTTGTTTGCTATTGCTAGTGTAATGAGTACCGACGTACTTGTTCGACCGTTAGATGATCTCAAAACTTCACGTACAGATTTCCATTGATACCCTTTCATCATTGGACTATGCTGATCGTTAAGATTATTGCGGGGCCCCAATAATTTCATATACGGAGGAAAACTGTAAGGCATGAGAACAATTCCTACGCCCAAACTAATTTATTCCTAGGCAGTGAAAACTTTCCCAGGCTCAGTTGTTTTTCATTGGCAACGTTCGTTTGTGACACATGTCACGACGGATCTCACATATTTACTCGACACGTCATCAAATGGTAGTGGATTATAGATGGATTCGAACAAATCTCCTTCTTCTCCTTAAAGTAGATCCCACTTGCATTAAATCACTGATCCTTCCTCTTCTTCCTAGGCAAACATGCAAACCCTTCTTCTTCCTCTTCACTTGTTCTTCACGTGTTCCAAAACAAGCAAAGTTAGGGTTCTTCATCTTTTTCGCTTCGTATTCCTGTTGAAGGCAAACTTGTTGGCTTCACCCATACCCAACCCTTCGATATTTTTGCCTGATTTACACAACAAGGTTTTGCCTGATTTCCTTCCTCACATTTTTTCGATTTACAGATATCTGTAAAGTGTGAGAACACCAATGGGGAAGAATTCTGTTTATGTGGTTTTCAAAGGAAGGAAAACATGTGTGTTTAGTTCTTGGCCTAAATGTCAAGAACATGTAGATGGTTTTCTAGGAGCATCTTACAAGAAGTTTAACTAAACTGATGAAGCATATAAAGCGATAAGTAGTGTGAATGTTGGTGAGAAGGTATTTGAGAAGAGAGAAAGCACTGGTGTGATGTTGTTTTTTTTTTTTTCGTATTCGTGTTTATTTTGGGAGTTATGGTAGGCAAGTTTGTTTGAAAGACCTTGTTCTGTTCTGTTCTGCTGGTATGAGTAATGAAGTTGCATTTTTGCAAGGGCCCCTTTTATCTGTTCTGTTATGTTTGTTTACTTAATGAATGAGCATTTTATTTGTTCTGTTATACTGGTATGTGTTAATGAAGGAATATAACATACACCTGTGAAATGTGTAAAGCATGTGAAAACAAAACCAGTAACTTCCATTACCCCATTTGTGACAAAAAAAAAAAAAAAAAAAAAAAAAAAAAAAAAAAAAAAACCTAAACAAAACATGATAATATAATAATGATAATAATAAAACGGTGGTACAACATGTTGTGTTTTTGTTTAGGGTGATGGTGGAATGTTAAAGTCCATCAACGCATTTGTTCAACAAGTTGGTAAAGTCCATTGAGTTCGTTGTCTCTTGTTTCAATCTCAACGTTTAAGTTGATGATTTCAGCTTCCAGATTCTGAAATTTCCCAATCAAAACAGTATAATTATCACGTAGCCATTTTGCATTTTCACATTCCTTCATGATGGTCTCCTCAGCGATTGCAACCCTTTCATGCATCACTTCAAAAATGGCATTCATCCTGTGACTGCACCTACCGTTTGCTTCCATTTCAATTTGTAAAAAGGAAATGATGAAACAAATAACTGAGGAAACTTGAAGACTTTTGTGACCAACATGTAATTGATATTTATAGTGGAAGAAGATGACCTATAACAGTGAAAACTGAAGAGTCACCTTGACATTGATTTCATTGAAGAATGAACCATTGTAACCTTTCAAATACAAAATGAACCATTTTGCCTTAAATAAACCAATGTGCCTTAAATGAACAATTATTTTTATTTTTTATTTTTTATTTTTTTGTTATTGTAACCAGGCCTTGGATAATGAACCGATGTACACTAGGCAAAGCCACCAGTTTTTTTGTACAGTTGTTTCTGAAAATTTCCCAATTTATTGCAGGCCTGGGAACAACAAAAGGCCTGAGAGAATTGTTCCAAGGCCTAGGAGAATTGTTCCCATCGACCTAGGAGTTTTATATGCTATGTTTTCCAAATATGGAGTTTTATGTGACTGGGCGTCTAGGACCATTGTTGGTGACTACAAGTCTCCTAAGCCTGGGAATAAATCTCCTAGGACTAGAATAGTTGTTTCTAGGCCTAACAGACTTTTTCATAGTCTTATATATATTCATCTACTATTACAATGAAGATCATTGAATTTCAATATTGATTTTTAAGAGTTATTGGATACATACATCAGTTAACAAAGATGGTGACTGGGACCATTGTTGATGACTACAGGTCTCCTACGCCTGGGAACAAATATCGTAGGCCTAGAAGAGTTGTTCCCAGACCTAACAGAATTTTCCTAGGCACAAAATACATCATAAAACATTCTCAGCCTAAACACATGATTCCCAGCAAAATTGAAGTGCACAAAATACATCATAAAACATTCCTAGCAAATTTGAAGTGCACAAAACATTCTTAGCTTAAATACATGATTCCAAAGCTGTACAAGTCTATAGGGAATTAAAGACTTGACCATTGGTGTAAATGTCAACTGCAACAGCCTTACGAAAGTTTTTGATATTCTTTTGTCCAACAATTGATTTCCATGGAGTTGGTACTCCAACCATAATCAACTCGGCATACTTCACTAGAAAGGCAACACAACTGCTTCTATTAAATGATGGGATATGTCAAACATAAGTATCATTAGGAAAGTAAATAAAGTGCATAAAAAGTAATCAAAGTAATCCAAACATACCCATCATCTTGTTGTGGAATGACATCACTGTGCATGCTTTCAACTGTGAATGAGGTGGCATGAGGCTTCATCTTCATTTCTTGGTAGTAACCGACATGCTTCAAAATAGATGGCAATAGGTAAAGTAGCCCACGAATGTCCTTTAGATGATTACTAAGTCCGCTCCTCCGTTCATTCAATGAGTCAAATAACATTACTTTTCATTCCTTGAGAAGTACATGGCATAACACCCAATGGCTGGGAACGTGGCACGGAATTATCACCTGTATATATAATATATTAGGCCTGGGAAATATATAATGACAACGCAACGTCATTTCCAACAACTTACTGAATCCATTTGCCACCAAGGTTGATGGTATAGAAGTTTATGCCCTATAACATGTTTGAGAATGTCTGGACTTGGTTTGTAATCTAAAGGAACGAATTCTGGGTACTCTTCCCAGACACTGATAGCTTTAGAAGAAGGATCGCTGATCTTCTTGACCTTTTTTTTGCTCTTTTTTTTTTTTTTTTCTATTGAGGAGAAGGAGGAGAACTAGTTTCTTTCGGTTGACTTCTTTCCTGCTCATTCTTCTCGAATTGTGCTATGTCCCTCAAGTTGTCCAACAATTTCATTTCATCTTTCCACTTTATGTTTATGATGGTCTGTCATAAAATAAAATACATTCATTAAGATAATTTATATATCAATCAATCATAGGCCGAAAATTAAATGCATTACAACACATTGTCAGAAACATGCATAAACACATTTTCATATACCATATCATATAACTAGGGTGATACTTACGAAGAAAGATGTGTTAACCAATCCAATGTTTTGCATGTAGTTAAGCTCACTATTCGATCGCCTTCTCCATAGGACATCAAAGTAACTATGAATGTGCTGTGTATATGCAGTGATGTACGTTATGAAATAAGTAACATCAAGCCTTAATAACCAGGAAGAAATAGATTGTTAATTATGTTACCAAATATGATATCCACTTTTCGACAATGACCAGGTCTTGAAAATGTTTACGTGTCATGGGAAGGAGTTGACCCGTATAATAACTATTACAAAATGAATACAGTACATTAGTACAAGAATTCAAAAATGAATACATTGAAAATCATGACAATATAACAGATTACAGGAATGGAATATTACCAAACTTGGTCGTCATTCTTCAAGAAAGAAGTGAAGTCAACTGATTCTACATCTTCCAAGATGTGATGTGATGTGATTTCTTTGTCCTCTTGGGCATCGGATCTGTGTACGGGCTGTCAAGATACCTTGAACCCCTTCGAGCCTCTGTTTGTCGAAGTCTTTATAGTTAACATTAGAGTCGGCCTCTGTAAGTTCTACCATATTACCAGGGAGGTTATGGCCAATAAAACACACGGACGGGGATGGATATTGTTCCAAGTCAAGGATGGATTTTCCCCCCGAGTCCTCAATAAAATTAAATATGTAGTAAAGTACAAACCTTAGATATACTCATATACATAACAAAAACACTATTACAAAATTGTTTCCAGGCCGAACATAATTATTACCAGGATCCTCCCAGGATCCTCCTCCATAGGATCCTCCTCAACAATAGCCTTATCACCAGCACCCTTACCACCACCATCCTCCTCCATAAGATCCTTATAACCAGTAGCCTTACGACCAACATTTTTCTCCATAGGATCCTTATCACCGATATCCTTACCACCAACAGCCTCATCATCTTGCTCAGCACCATTATAAACATCAACATCAATATATTAGTGGAATTTATTAAGGGCTAAACTATTATATATAAATAATAATATAATTTTCAACAACTTTATATCTAACCCTCATCTCCTTCCTAATCTTCGCAAATTGATTTCTACAAAAGGCAATGATATGTTTCTTGCTATCAAGCATAGCAGTATATGGTTCTGGGATTGTGGAAGGCATCTGAATTTTGCAATAATTAAAACAATGCATACAAGAATAACATACTAAAAGTCTAAAACCAAATACTGTAGATGCAATCATACCTTAAAATCTACATCGGAGAACAGACGCTTCTTAGAATGGGGGGAATAATCGTTCAAAAATGTATTGCTATTTCTCCCCACAGAGGCTCCTATCACCTTCAGAATAGAAGCGCCAATCCCATCACTGTCATTGCTTGTCTGATAATCATCAACTCCATCATCATTACCAAGATCTTCTTCCACTTTAGTTGGACGTACTGCCATAGCCAATTTCTTCCTCTACTTTTCAGTTAGTGGTTCACAAACGTATTTCAAGTTCAATGATTTGAAGTAATCTGTACCCTTTTCATAAGTTTCAACTTCCCAAGGAAATACAGGCATCTGCATATAAGGAAAAAACAATTGTTAGTGAATTCCCACAAATAATTAACTAAAAACAAAGGGTAATTATGTACACACCAATAAAGTGAATCTTGATTCAATATCTTAAATCCTTGCACTAAATTCCCATCTAGTGAACTGTGGATACCCTGTACCAACACACTTTCCGACGGTATTTTCAAAACGAGTTATGCTCTCCATGGCCTATACCTATACAATTTAAACTAACTAATATCAATCAATGTTTTTCAATCCAAAAAAGTATGAAACGAGAAACACTAAAGCAAAGTTTGATAACTTGCTAAATGTTTCTAAAACTTGCCTGAAGTACTAGAGGGAACCCGGAAAAATTGTAGGCATAATACTTTGATTTCTTTGCGTTCTCTACTTCACCCCGCAACTTCCCTTTGTCTTTCCCTTTCCCTTTATCTTTCCCTTTATCTTTCCCTTTCCCTTTCCCTTTCCCTTCTTCTTCTACTGACTTCTTTTTCCCCTTCTTGATCTTTTTTTTTCTTATCTCCTTCTTCTTCTTCTAAGTCTTCTGTATTCTTATTCTTCTGCACCTTCTCATTCTTATCTTCCTTCTTTGTTTGACCTCTTAGCTGGGTGACCCATTTCTTCAGTACACCCTTCAAAACCTAAAGATGTAAGCACCCCATGGAAATTTTTTGAATTCTTCTTCCTTTTCAACTAATGAAAACAGCCACCCCGAGATGGCTATGGTCCGTCCGTCATCCGTGCCAAAGAATTGTCTCACCATATATATATATATTCAACATCTTGTACACATCTTCACTTTGTTCGGACGTCATTTTCCTCAAAGTAGCGTACATTCTTCTAAGCATTGAATCCTTTCTTACTTTGTTATTATTAGTAAAACCTTTGGGCAGCTGTCCCATATTCAAGCCGCTGCATACACAAAATTCTTCTTGGTCGAAACGGGCTTGAGAATTCCCTAACCCAAACCACATCTCTTTTTCTCTTTGTCCTTTGGGGTGAATGATCTCTCTTTTCAAAATATTATGGATAAGTTGCCTATAATGTTTCAACGGTTCTTTCAAATCCAAATATATACCGAAAGGGCCCTGTTTGAATTTTTCCTCCAACCCAAATTTTTGTAGGATGGACTTCAACTCTGTAATGAAAAACTTTTGACTTCCACTGTTTGCTCTCACGAGAACCCAAGTCTCATGGTCTGGGAACTGCCATAAAGCCGCATTCGAATTTCTCGGCATCTAAACAATGAAAACAAAAAAATAACATCAGTCCCAAGCTTATAAAATCAAATCCTAGGCTCACAATTATGCATGCATCTTCAGTCTCAGGCTCACTATGACTACTAGGCTTATGAAAATCATTCAAATAATACACAAAAAACATAAAACATCAGTATTAGGCTCAAAATAATACATACATGCATCATCCATCTATCGGCCCTAGGTTTATGAAAATAACTCATATGCTCAACCTATACATTCACCATTAAACCTAGGCTCTCTAAGTGTAAAATAAGTCATTTTCAGTCCCAGGCTTATGAAAACAAGTCATAGGCTCAAAATTATGAATGTATCTTCAGTCTCAGGCTCAACATCACTACCAGGCTTACGAAAATCATTCAAATAATACACAGAAAACATCAATCTTAGGCTCAAAATAATATATACATGCATCATCCATCCATCGACCCTAGGTTTATGAAAATAACTCATATGCTCAACGTATACATTCACCATTAAACCTAGGCTCTCTATGTGCAAAATAAGCCATTTTCAGTCCCAGGCTTATGAAAATAAGCCCTAGGATCAAAATTATGCATGTATCATCAATCCCAGGCTCAACATCATTACTAGGCTTATGGAAATCATTCAACATTCAACATCAACATCACTCTAAAAATACACATTCAACATCAGTGTAGTTCATAGCCTCATAGGCTCAAAATACACATTCAACATCTGTCTTAGGCTCAAAATAATACATGCATCATCCATCCATTGGCCCTAGGCTTTTGATAGTCATTCATAGGCTTAACATATACATAGGCTCTACTAGCAAAATAAGTCATCCTTAACTCTGCAAACATTTTCTTCCCTCCAAAATACATGAGGAAATTTCCAGTGTAGTTCACACCAATCAATCAATAACAGGCTTGCCCTTCAAACATAAGACACACCCTCCACCCCAATACACATACAAACACCAAGAACAATCTACCATCCCAAAACACAAACAAAAAACTCAAATTTTAACAAAATCCCCAAATAAAAAAGTAGTTTGAACAAATTATTACCTTGAAATTATCTCACTGTCTTTGCGTTTGGACTAGGGTTTGGGTGCTTCGTTCAATGAAAACGGCAACGACGATGGCAATGGTGACGAGGACGAGGTTGACGACGACCAAGCTTCTCATTCCTCTGCATCACTGTATTTTTGGGTTTGCAAACAATGACTGACTTCCTTTTTTATCGATATCCACACAGAGCAGACCAGCAACGACGTAACGACTCCATCTCTCTCTCTTTCTCTATTTCTAGTTTGGGTTTATGATTTGTAGAAAGACAGAGCAAGAACGATGACTAGTTTTGTTACTCTAATTTTGAATCATGATTTAACTGTGGGTTTTGTGGGAAATTAGATTGGGGAGGGTAGTTTAGTAAACATACAAGTTTGATTGAATAAAATATTTAACAAGGGTATTTAGGGAATTTCCAGGTGATTGGTCTTTACTTTAAGAGTAAGGGCATTGTTGTAAATTGGATTCCCAAAGCGGCTATATATGCACTTTTTTTCCTAATGGGCTATTTCCTAGAAAATGAATGTTGTGATAGGCCATTTTCGCTAATTTCCTCTGGGGACCTTGCAAAAATAGCCTATTCCAACATCCACTTTCTAGGAAATAGCCCATTGGGAAAAAAAGTGCATATCTAGCCATTTCTGATATTTAGTTTTAAGGAAATAGCCTTTTGAAGACAATAATGCCCTCAACAATTAAATCTTGCAAAATGACTTAATTACCCTCCAACAATGTGTAAGGACAAAACTGCCCTTCTCTTCATCTCCTTCAGTTTACTAAAGAAAACCAAAACTTTCCTACTACACGGTTAACTTCTTCATTTCAGAAGTTGGCTTATCTTCTCCATCGACCAGAATACTCCATCGAACTTGGGTCATCTTTTTCATCGTTCTCTTGTCGACTGGAATCCAATCTGATAGTAATCGACCCGATTGTGCTACCGATCGTAATCTACCGACCGTAATCTGTTCAAATCACATCCTCCTTGACTACCACCTCCTTCAATCGAGCTTCACTGTCAAGTTTGAAATCGAGCATACACAGTCAATGTAAGTCCCGTGATGACACTTAAGTTTCCAATGTCATTGAATATCTCCGTCTTTTACTGTTGTTTAAGTTTGAGACGTTTTTGATAGAATGAAGGATTGACGGTTTTAGATTTGTTGCCCACGAAATGGGGTTTGTGTATGCAGTATTGTTAGGTTTAGTTAAGGAGATTAATGAAAAGCCACATCAAGCTTTTAAGAGGTGCAGTACTATTGTAGTTAAGAATCCAAGTATTTTGTTTGAATAGTTTGGTGGGGAAAAGTTTTAGGTGATTTTGTGAGGGTTTGTGGTCTATATATATGGGGTTTGTGTTATGATTTTGCTTGCTATTGGGTGTATGTACATTTGTTTGTGTTGATGGTGTATGTAAATTTTTTTTTTTTTGTGCTGATGGTGTATGTATGGTGTATGTATATTTGTTTGTGTTGATAGTGTATGTAAATTTGTTTGTGTTGATGTTGTATGTAAATTTTGTTTGTGTTGATGGTGTATATATATTTGTTGATGGTGTATGTATATTTGTTTGTTGAACCAAAACAATTGTTGTTATTGATTTGCTATTGTTAGGCTGGTGTTATGGAATCCTTTTGAAAATAGAAAGTGGGTTGAGCATGGGAGGAATGTTTTAGGCCTAGGAACCATTCCTAGGCCTAAAAGATTGTTCCTAGGCACTCACCTAAACTGTTATACTTTTACTATTATTGACAAAAATCATGTTTTTTTTTTTTTCAGGGTCTAAGGATATCATGTCTTGGCTGTTAGTTAAGTTCGGTGAGCATTGGAAGGGTAATGTGTTTACCGATCGTATTTTGTTTTCAGTATGTCTAACAAAAAAAGACAACGAAGCGTACGATAAATTGGTGGAAATGATATACCAGAGGACAAGGGTTAATAGAGACCAAATTGAGTTGAAGCTAACTTTGCATGTGGAAACGGGGGCTGATAAAATTACACTGTCTGTTATGAGTGACGATGATGTAGAGTTCGTGATTGTTCATAAGGAAAAAGGTTGGGCCGCAACTAATGTTGAATTTGTCAACAAACCTGAATTTCGACCTTCATCAAATCCAATCAACTCAGCATGTACGGTCTCCCCTGTTAAACCCACCGATATTCCACGGTCTCCAGCTTCTAATCCAAACAATAAATTAGTTAGTGGTAGCAATAATCGGTTGGCATCTCATGTTTCACCCAAATTTACGTCAACAGGCAATGACGAAGCGATGCCAGCATCTACTACCAAGCATGCATTTGTGGGTGAAAATGATAGTTCTGAAAGCATCGATACTTTTAAAAGATCCGATAGTTCAAAAACCAGTGATACAAAGATGAGAGTAGTGGTGATGATGATGATGATGATGATGATGATGGTGGTGGGCAAGCGGCAACAATTCTTGGAACAGAAGAACGAGGGGTGAGTGGAACACCTAAAAATTCTTCACCTTCCATGAACACACGATGGACAGTATCAGGCTTATAGCTTTACTCAATTAAAGTCGTTCGATCAGTGGATGTGTTTGACAATTCAGCAAATCAAGGTCCATTATACAAAGGACAGGTGTCCAAGGACAAGACTACATTGAAGCAAGCTGTAGGGTCATATGCATTTGTAGAGAGGTCTGAGTGTAGGGTTTCACGATCTTTGAATACACGATTCATTACCGAATGTACTCAGAGAGGTTGTGGATGGGTTCTTCGGGCATGGAAGTCGAATAGGGGGACTTATTGGCATGTGAATGCGTTTGTTAATGAGCACACATGTGAGAGAAATGACAACTACAACGTTGAATTTAAACGTGTAAGTGCCGCTATGATAGGGGATTTGTTTGCAAGTAAATATTGTGATCCCGGGCGCATCATCCGTCCTAAAGATATAGCTTATGAGAAGAGGGAGCAGTACGGCATAAACCTCTCTTACAACAAAGCCTACACGTTGAAGGAGCATGCTTTGAATCAGGTATTCGGTGATCCATGGGAATCCTTTTAGAGGTTGCTACCTTTTTTTATGTTTTGGAACAATCGAACCCTGGGACTATAACAAAGATCAAGATGGACTCGAAAAATAGGTTGAAATATTCCCAGATGCAGCACATGGGATTTGTGTATACCACTTGGCGCAAAATTTGAAAAGATTTTGCAAGCAGAGGGATGATGTGATGTGTGTTAGGATTATGCTCAATAGCAAGAGTGTACTAATGTAATTAACAATCTTTTTCATATTAATAAAGTGATTTCTATTTTAAACAAATCTTATAGCATTTATAGTTTAATAATTGTCAAAGTAAATAATCATAAGGTCTAAAGACTATGAGAAAAGAAGAATTGTTCATACATCTGGATATGTATGTGGTAGACACAATTCTTTAGTTAGTCTTGAATATCGTTCACAACTTAAGTTAAAGGTTGGGCACCTTTATCTTGTTAAAGTTGTAGAATTCTTTTGCTAGCATTTGAGTGGGATCAAATGAGATATGATGAGTCTAAAATCATCGGAGTGTCTTCGAGCAAAAGAATCTAGTGCACTGGGTGCATTGAACAGGATCACAATGAAATACTTTATCTATAACCGTCAGTAGATAAAAGTAATTTCATTATCAAGACAATCGGAGAGTCTATCTTAATCCTGAGATAAATGATGGACTTATGGTTACAGGTGATATCATTTGAGCTATCAATGAGTACGATTATATCGCATAGTCTATCCTCAATAGTTTGGTGATATTCATTTGTTAATCGATAGAGGACTTCATTCATTTATTAAATGAGAGTATAATATCATCATATGAATGTTTTGAGGTAATTGAATATTAAATCTCAATGTTGAGTTTTCAATAGTGTCTATTGAAAACATGGCTTCTGGACAAGTCAAAATATCCAAGTTCAAAACGTGGTCATATGAGTAAATATGGTAACTTGGAGAGTTATAGGCGGTCTATGAACTCTTGACGATTACTGATATTAATCACGAGGATACACTATCTCCAATATGATTGTCTAGGGTATGAATGAGGAAACATCTTCCTTTTATGTCTTTATTTAAGAGTTCAATTTTAGCTCTTTAGTGGAATGAGTTAAAATTAATGGATCGGACCTAAGTGAATCATTTGTTGATTGTGATTAGGTTATGTCTATTGTAGCTTAAATTTAGATAGCCCGCCAAGATCCCCAATCCACACGGACTTGCATGGATCACTTGATATATTCTACCGGACCAATTTAGGGTCCATCTAGAATTGCATTTAATATATGAAGAATATAATTTGCACATTATTTATGTAATGGGCTGCTAAATTATATTTATATATTAATGAATGACATGTGGGCTTGTTTCTTTTAGTAAGAATGGGTCTAGTTCACATGTGGGCTTTTTATTTAAAGTCCTATGGATTAAATGAAATAAGAAAAATAATATTTGGCCAAATATATTATATGGGGCGGCAAGGTGCTATAATAGCCTTAAATATTATTTTGTTTTCATTGTTTAATTAAATAAGAATTAATTAATTTATTAATTAATTGTTTAATTAAGAAACAAATCTTTTCTGATTAGGAAATATGATTCCTATTGGTATACTATTGGTAGTAGTGTACTTAAATTAAAAGACTTGTTTGACAAGGAAATAAATAAATAATTTTATTTATTTAATCAAATAAGAAGTCTTTTTATTTTAGTCAAATAGGGAATAAAAGATTTATGAGTTGTATTAGGGTTTGAACTCTTAGAAAGTGAATTAGGGTGCAACTAAAACTCCTATCTTTTTGGAGTAAAAATTGCGGCAACCCTAGTCCTTTTTGGAGAAAGAATTCGGCCACCCTTAAAAGAAAAAGAAGAGAATTTCGGCTATAGGGTTTTTGGTGTAGAAATTTTGTTTTTTCTTCTTCTTCTCAACTCATAGATAGAGAACTTTTATTCTACTAAAAACAAAAGGAACATAGATTATTCTTTGATGGTATATTGTTTGCTTATTCATCAATAAGCTTGTGTATACTACATCGATCTAGGTTCAAGCGAGTTTCAATCATAAGATTGTGAACTCAAAAGTGACCAGAATAATCTTAGGTTTCTTTAGATTGTTTTTGGGACTAACGAATCAAGAAAAGTTTGTTATGTCCGCTCTCAGGTTTGCAATTCAAAGAAAGGGAGACCACGCTCCTAGGTGATCCACGTTCGTGCTAGGATTGAAGATCTTGCAGATTACCATCGACGTAAGTCAATCGGATCACACGACAAGAAGTATTAATCTTTTGTTATTTATTATATATCTTTAATTAATCAAAAGGGTTTAAGGTTCATAAAAATGGAAAAGTTTTAAAAGGCTACTAAACTATTTTTTTTTAGTCTCACTTCCGCTGCGGGTATATTTTTCCCTACAGTGGCATTACTACTGTGCTAGTATGGATACCGTATCGAGGAGTTTGACTGTTTAATGGGTGAGTTGAAAGAAACGTGTCGAAAGGTGTAAAATGAGCTCATGGTCGTTAGGGTAGAGAAGTTTTCATGTGTACATAGCCCTAGAAATAGGACCTCTTTTATGACCACCAACGTTGCTGAGTCAATGAATTCTTGTCTATTTGCGGTCATAAAATTGCCTATCACAGCAATGGCGGAATGTATCAGAGATTTGTTGCAAAGGTGGTTCTACGATTGTCAGACAAATGCACGTGAAATATCTACATACTTGACTACATTAGCAGACGAGCATATCAAATATTTGACAGATACAGCGAATAAATATGACATTCACCCCATTCACTTCAATACATTTAAGGTAGACAACAAATGGATTCCTAGAACCGTCAACCTTGATAACAGTTCTTGCTCATGTCATCGATGGGATTTAGATGAGTTGCTGTGTTCTCATGCAATGGCAGTGCTAGGTATGCTTCCCGGTCTTTTAACTCTGTACATTTATTTGTTGTGGTTTATTTTACAAACTTTAATTTGTGTTTATTGGTGTGTTATGGCCTAGGTTCAAAGGTAGGTCAGTCAACTCAATGGCTTCTGAGCTATATACAACAGGATTTCTTAAACATGTTTATGAAATGAGTGTCAACCCTGTTTCAGATCCCGAATCTTGGGACATTCCTGATGCAATCCGAAACCATATCATATTGCCATGGAAGAAGAAGCTTCTGCTAGGAAGACCAAAGAAGTTGAGCATACCATCCGCCGGGAAAAAAGAAAGTTACCTTCTTGTTCAAAGTGTGGAAAAAAAGGACACAGTAAAATAACTTGTCTGGAACCATCATCTAGCACAAGCAAACAAGCCAAAAAAACTCGTTCATGTAGCATTTGTAAAAAAGAAGATCACACCAGACTGAAGTGCTCGGACAAGCCATATGAACCTACCTTGATTGACATGGACGAAGAGAAAGTCTCTGGGCCTGCAGTCATCTAAGTGTCTTAGCTGTGACCTGGAGCCGTGAACATTGGATCTTCTTTTAGGGAACTTGTTAACTTGTTTTTTTGAAGGTTTATGGTGTATGTATGTATGTTTGTTTGTGTTCAACACTGGTGAACCAACCTTAACAGGTTTATATATCATTTGTGTTCATTGGAAATGTTATTTTGTATGACTTTTTGTGATGGTTTATGGTGTATGTATATTTCTTTGTGTTTTTGTTGATGGCTACTGAACCAAAACATGTTTAGGATTACTGGCTGTTGAGATTGCAGTAGTTAGTGGCTGGGGCTACTGTTATTGATCTTGAAAACAGAGGATGAGTTAAGCACGAGAGTAATGTTTAAGGCCTGGGAACAGTTCTTAGGCCCAAACTAATTTACTCCTAGGCCTTGAAAATTTTCCTAGGCTCAGTTGTTTTTCGTCGCCACATCATTAGTATTAGGATTGATAATAAGGAACTAAGCCCATGAGGTTGAAGGTCTAGAAATCGGTACTTTAAGCCTAAGAACAACTCATAGCCCATGGTGGATTTAATTTCGATTTAAATATATTTTTTTTGAATTTTTTTTTCCGATTGCACGAGATGTTTTTTGAAAGTGATGTGCACATATCAGAATTGATTTCGGAAGTGTAAATCTAATACGGGAGATCGATTCATGCAATGAGAACAACTTACAAGCTTTTGAAAGAACTCTTAGGCATTTAGGGGTTAATATTTTAAAGGGTTATTTGCTACCCCTAGTGTAATGAGTACCGACGTACTTGTTTGACCGTTCGATAATCTCAAAACTTCACGTACAAATTTCCATTGATACCTCTTCATCGTTGGACCATGCCGATCGTTGAGATTATTGCGGGGCCTGCATAATTTCGTATACGGAGGAAAACTATAAGTCCTGGGAACAATTCCTAGGCCTGAACTAATTTATTCTTAGGCCTTGAAAACTTTCCAAGGCTCAGTTGTTTTCTTTGGCAACGTTCGTTTGTGACACGTGTCACGACGGATCCCACATATTTACTCGAGACGTCATCAAATGGTAGTGGATTACAGATGGATCCCAACAAATCTTCTTCTTCTCATTAAAGTCTGGATCCCACTTGCACTAAATCACTGATCCTTCCTAGGCCTGTCAAATCTGTCCTAGGCTAAGGTGTTTTTCATCGCCACATCATCAGTATTGGGGCTGATAATAAGGAACTAAGCTCAGGAAGTTGAATGCCTAGGAATAGGTACTTTAAGCCTTGGAACAACTCCTAGGCCCATGGTGGATTTAATTTTGATTTAAATATATATATATATATATTTTGATTGCACGGGATGTTTTTACAAAGCGATGTGCATGCATTGGAATTGATTTCGAAACTGTAAATCTAATACGGGAGATCGATTCAAGCAACAAGAACAACTTACAAGCTTTTGAAAGAACTCTTAGGAACTTAAGGGTTTATATTTCAAAGGGTTGTTTTCTATCCCTAGTGTAATGAGTACCGACGTACTTGTTCGACCATTTGATGATCTCGAAACTTCACGTACAGATTTTCATTGATACCCCTTCATCGTTGGACCATGCCGATCGTTGAGATTTTTGCAGGGCCCTCATAATTTGGTATATGGAGGAAAACTATAAGGCCTAGGAACAATTCCTAGGCCCAAACTAATTTATTCTTAGGCCTTGAAAACTTTCCCAGGCTTAGTTGTTTTTCGTTGTCAACGTTCGTTTGTGACACGTTTCACGACGGATCCCACATATTTACTCACCACATCATCAAATGGTAGTGGATTATAGATGGAACCCAACAAATCTTCTTCTTCTTCTCATTAAAGCCTGGATCCCACTTGCAGTATCACTGATCCTTCCTCTTCTTCCTTAGGCAAACACGCAAACCCTTCTTCTTCTTTTTCACTTGTTCTTCACATGTTCCAAAACAAGCAAAGTTAGGGTTCTTCATATTTTTCGATTTGTATACCTGTTGAAGGCAAACCTGTTGCCTTCACCCATACCCCAACCCTTCGACATTTTTGCTTGATTTACACAACAAGGTTTTGCCTGATTTCCTTCCTCACAGGTGTGTTTAGTTTTTAGCCTGAATGTCATGAACATGTAGATGGTTTTCTAAGAGCATCTTACAAGAAGTTTAACTCAACTGATGAAGCGTATTAAGCGATAAGTATTGTGAATGTTGGTGAGAAGGTATCTGAGAAGAGTGAAAGCCATTTTTGGCCTCAATCTTCTATGAATGTTGCCGAGAAGGTATCTGAGAAGAGTGAAAGCACTAGTGTGATGTTGTTTTTTTCGTATTCGTTTTTATTTTGGGAGTTATGGAAGGCGAGTTTGTTTGAAAGACCTTGTTTGTTCTGTTCTGCTGGTATGAGTGATGAAGTTACATTTTATTTGTTCTGTTATGTTTGTTTACTTAATGAAGGAGCATTTTATTTGTTATGTTCTGCTGGTATGAGTTAATGAAGGAATGTAAAATGCACCTGTGAAATGTGGAAAGCATGTGAAAACAAAACCAATAACTTCTATTACCCCACAAAAAAAAAAAAAAAAAAAAAAAAACTAAACAAAACATGATAATAATAATAATAATAATAATAATAATAATAATAATAATAATAAAACGGTGGTACAACATGTTATGTTTTTGTTCAGGGTGATGGTGGAGTGTTGAAGTCCATCAACTTCTTCTGCATTTGTTCAACAAGTTGGTAGAGTCCATTGAGTTCGTTGTCTTTTGCTTCAATCTCAACGTTTAAGTTGATGATTTCAGCTTCCAGATTCTGAAATTTTCCCATCAAAACAGTATAATCATCACATAGCCGTTTTGCATTTTCACGCTCCTTCATGATGGTCTCCTTAGCGATTGCAACCCTTTCATGCATCACTTCAAAAATGGCATTCATCCCGTGACTGCTCCTACCGTTTGCTTCCATTTCAATTTGTAAAAGAAATGATGAAACAAATAACTGTGGAAACTTGAAGACTTTTGTGACCAATATGTAACTGATATTTATAGTGGAAAAAGATGACCCATATAAGTGAAAACTGAAGAGTGAATCAATGAATACAAAATGAACCAATGTGCCTTAAATGAAAATTTATTTTTATATTTTTATTTTTATTTTTTGGTTATTGTAACCAGGCTTTGGATAATGAATCGATGTACACTAGGGAAAGCCACCAGTTTATTGCACAGCTGTTTCTGAAAAAAATAGAAAATTTCACAGTTTATTGCGGGCCTGGGAACAATTATCCTAGGCCCGAGAGAATTTTTCCACGGCCTAGGAGAATTGTTTCCATCAACCTAGGAGTTTTATATGCTATGTTTTCATGATATGGAGTTTTATGTGATTGGGCGTCTAGGACTATTGTTGGTGACTACAAGTCTCCTAAGCGTGGGAACAAATCTCCTAGGCCTATAAGAGTTGTTCCCAGGCCTAACAGACTTTTTCACAGTCTTATATATATATATATGTATATATATATATGCATCTACTGTTATCTACTGTTATAGTGAAGAACATTGAATTTTAATATTGATTTTTGAGAATTATTGGATAAATACATCAGTTAACAAAGATGGTGACTGAGGCCATTGTTGATGAGTACAAGTCTCCTAAGTCTGGGAACAAATATCATAGGCTTAGAAGAGTTGTTCCTAGGCCTAACAGAATTGTCCTAAGCCCAAAATACTGTTAGGATTATGCTCAATAGCAAGAGTGTAATATTGTAATTAACAATCTTTTTCATATTAATAAAGTGATTTCTGGTTTAAACAAATCTTATAGCCTTTATAGTTTAATATTATAATTGTCAAAGTAAATAATCATAAGGTCTAAAGACTATGAGAAAAGAAGAATTGTTCGTACATCTGGATATGTATGTGGTAGACACAATTCTTTAGTTAGTCTTGAATATTGTTCACAACTTAAGTTAAAGGTTGGGCACCTTTATCTTGTTAAAGTTGTAGAATTCTTTTGCTAGCATTTAAGTGGGATCAAATGAGATATGATGAGTCTAAAATCATCGGAGTGTCTTCGAGCAAAAGAATCTAGTGCACTGGGTGCATTGAACAGGATCACAATGAAATACTTTATCTATAACCGTCAGTAGATAAAAGTCTTTTCATTATCAGGACAATCGGAGAGTCTATCTTAATCCTGAGATAAATGATAGACTTATGGTTGCAAGTGATATCATTTGAGTTATCAATGAGTACGATTATATCGCATAGTCTATCCTCGATAGTTTGGTGATATTCATTTGTTAATCGATAGAGGACTTCATTTATAGATATGGACATCGTGGCTCCATTTATTAAATGAGAGTATAATATCATCATATGGATGTTTTGAGTTAATTGAATATTAAATCTCAACGTTGAGTTTTCGATAGTGTCTATTGAAAACATGGCTTCTGGACAAGTCAAAATATCCAAGTTCAAAACGTGGTCATATGAGTAAATATAGTAAACGTGGTCATATGAGTAAATATAGTAACTTGGAGAGTTATAGGCGGTCTATGAACTCTTGGCGATTATTGATATTAATCACGAGGATACACTATCTCCAACATGATTGTCTAGGGTATGAATGAGGAACATCTTCCTTTTCTGTCTTTATTTAAGAGTTCAATTTTAGCTCTTTAGTGGAATGAGTTAAAATTAATGGATCGGACATAAGTGAATCATTTGTTGATTGTGATTAGGTTATGTCTATTGAAGCTTAAATTTAGATAGCCCGCCAAGATCCCCAATCCACACGGACTTGTATGGATCACTTGATATATTCTACCGGACCAATTTATGGGTCCATTTAGAATTGCATTTAATATATGAAGAATATAATTTGCACATTATTTATTTAATGGGCTGCTCAATTATATTAATATATTAATGAAAGACATGTGGGCTTGTTTCTTTTAGTAAGAATGGGTTTGGTTCACATGTGGGCTTTTTATTTAAAGTCCAATGGATTAAATGAAATAAGAAAATAATATATGGCCCATTTGTATGAGTGGGGCGGCAATGTGCTTTTTAACCTAATATATTATTTTGTTTCATTGTTTTAATTAAATAAGAATTAATTAATTTATTAATTAATTGTTTAATTAAGAAACAAATCTTTTCTGATTAGGGAATATGATTCCTAGAGTTATACTATTGGTAGTAGTATACTAAAATTAAAAGACTTGTTTGATAAGAAAATAAATAATTAATTTTATTTATTTAATCAAATAAGAAGTCTTTTTATTTAGTCAAATAAAAGAATAAAAGATCTATGAGTTAGATTAGGGTTTGAAGTCTTAAACTAGATGGGAATTAGGGTGCAACACAAACTCCTTTTTGCTTGTGATTTGCGGTAACCCTAGTCCCTTTTGGAGTAGGATTTTCGGCCACCCTAAAAGAAAAAGAGGAAGAAAATTTGGCCACCTATATATTTGGACTTATAGAATTCAGCCATAGGGAGAGTGTGTGGTGCTTGATTCAATCTTCTTCTTCTTCTCAATTCATAGAAAGGATTATTTTATTCTACTAAAACATAAAAGAGTGAATAGATTATTTTTTGATGGTACACTAATTGCTTGTTCATCAATAAGCTTGTGTGTACAACATCGATTTAGGTTCACGCGAGTTTCGATCATTAGATTGAGAACTCAATAGTGGCAGGAATAATCTTAGTCTTCTTTTGATTGTTTTGTGACTAACAAAAAGAAAAGAAAAGTTTGTTTGTCCATTCTCAGGTTTGCAATTCAAAGAAAAAGGGAGACTACACTCCTAGGTGATTCACGTTCGTGCTAGGATTGAAGATCTTACGGATTACCATCGACGTAAGTCAATTGGATCACGCAACAAAAGGTATTCTTCTTTTGTTGATTATATATATGTTTAATTAATTAAAGGGTTAAGGTTCATAAAAAGGAAAAAATTTTAAAGTTACTAAATCTATTTTTAGTCTCGCTTCCGCTGCGTGTACTACGATCTTTTTCCCTACAAATACATCATAAACATTCCCAGCAAATTTGAAGTGCACAAAACATTCTCAGTGTTACCACCAAATTATGAAGATGTACAAGTCTATGGGGAATTACAAACTTGACCATTGGTGTAAAGGTCTACTGCAACGGCCTTACGAAAGTTTTTGATATTCTTTTGTCCAAAAATTGATTTCTATGGAGTTGGTACTCCAGCCATAATCAACTCGACATACTTCATTAGAAAGGCACCACAGCTGGTTCTGTTAAATGATGGGATATTTCAAACATAAGTATCTTTAGGAAAGTAAATAAAGTGCATAAAAAGTAATCAAAAGGAAGTCAAACATACCCATCATCTTGTTGTGGAATGACATCACTGTGCATGCTTTCAACTGTGAATAGGGTGGCATAAGGCTCCATCTTCATTTCTTGGTAGTAACCGGCATGCTTCAAAATAGATGGCAATAAGTAAAGCAGCCCATGAATGTCCTTTAGATGATTACTAAGCCTACTCCTTCGTTCATTCAATGAGTCAAATAACATTACTTTTCCTTCCTTAAGCAGTATATGGCATAACACCTAATGGCTGGGAACGTGGCACAGAATGAGCACTTGTATATACAATAAATTAGGTCTGGGAAATATATAATGACAACGCAACGTCATTTCTAACAACTTACTGAATCCATTTGCCACCAAGGTTGAGGGTATAGAAGTTCATGCCCTGTAACATGTTTGAGGATGTCTGGACTTGGTTGGTAATCTAAAGGAACGAATTCTAGGTAATCTTCCCAGACATTGACAGCTTTAGGAGAAGGATCGCTGATCTTCTTGATCCTTTTTTTTTGCTCTTTTTTTTTTCTGTTGAGGAGAAGGAGGAGAACTAGTTTCTTCCAGCTGACTTCTTTCCTGCTCATCATTCACAAATTGTGTTATGTCCCTCAAGTTGTCCAACAATTTCATTTCATCTTTCCACTAAATGTTTATGACAGTCTGTCATAAAAAAAAAAAAAAATCATTCATTAAGATAATTTATATATCAATCAATCATAGGCTCAAAATTAAATGCATTACAACACATTGTCAGAAACATGCTGTTACCGAAAAATCGTCACTGGGGTGAATCTCCAAATAACAACTTTAAGGGACCAAGATCAGGATTGATCTCGGTCAGAGGGGTATCACGTAGTTCGATACCAACGATGTTCTCAACATAACAAGTGCAGTTTGAATGTGAAGAATATGATAAACAAAATAAAAATTTTATTGATTGTCACTTTATATTACGAGTACAAGAATTGTGTTTTTCTAGGCTAATGGTGGAGTATGGAGCTTCAGTAGGCGATGGAGATGGTGGTGGCGAACTCGTACATGTCGATAAGTAGAACTGAATGTAGGGTTTTATGAGGTGAATTTCCCATCCTCTTTCTGGTGTGTATCATGTTGTTTTTATAGGTCCCGTTTCTTGCCATACACTTCTATAGTTTCAGTCTAGGGTTTGGCGATTACAGGACTTCTTTCCTCTTAGGAGACAATCTCAGAATTTTTATCGTCAGAATCAAGTCTTTCCTTTCTAGGAGGAGACAATCTCGTAGGAGCTTTTAGAATCAAGTTTTTCCTTCCTAGGAGGATTCTAACAGAGTTGACTTGTTAAAATAGAACTCTCAGTTGGCGGGAAGAAATTTACTCCTCCTGTTTTGGTTAAACAGTGGCGTTTCAGTATTTCTCTATAGAGCTTTATCCTGGTCATCTTTGTTCCTTGGTATTTTCTTCATCAGGTATCTTCCTACTTAGCGAACTGATTCCAGAAGGTGGTATGAGCTCCTGAGTATCCCGCTGCTACCTGAGGATCCAGATACCAACCAAGGCTGTAGCGGGATATCTAGCCGATGAAATTACGTGATATCTGGATGATACAGTAGCGGGGTGCTTGGTTGAACTCTGTATCGGGATACTAAGTGGAACTTCATGTCGGGATACTGTGTGCTGAGTTGTGAATTGGGGTACTGCGTGCTGAACTGTGAATCGGGGTACTGATGGGAGCTTCATGTCGGGATACTGCGGGGTTCACGAGAAGCTAGGGAATTACCAGGCTGGATCCCTCTGGAGGGGGTATATACTCGAATCAATCGGGATCCCTCCCTTCTTGGGGTAGCCGGATGGTATCTAGATTCCAATGTCCTTCTTGTATCGAGGTGGGAAATTCTTCTTTAGTCCTCTACCAACTTTGGTGGTTAACAGAAGTCCCTTCTGACTTGGACACTGATACCTTGTCGGGTCGGAGTCAGGATTTCAACTATGCTTGAAGGATTTTCTGCCTTGTCTGTCTACATATCCCCTGTCTGACTAGTTTCAATTGTAGAAGAGGAAATCTTTCTCGACACGTTGGTATTAATTGCACAATCCGTGTATACCCTGCCTCAGGATCGCCTGCTGATCCATAAGGCCTCCTTTGAATGCGGAGTCCGGCTACCTTTATACCCTACTCTTCATCGGGCTCTTGTCGCGCTGGAGCTAGCTCCCCTCCAGATCTCGCCAGGCTTTTGGAAGCACTTGACGGGGTTTCTGGTGCTCTGGCGGGAGCAATGCGAGAGAGACAACATAGATAGGAAGCCGAGATTAAATGAACTATGCTTCCTCTTCAACATAGCGAACATGGTGCCTCTCGGTCAATTCTACCTGAGGGCATCCAATGATATGAAGTTTGTCATTCCAGGGGCGAACATGAAGTATGCTGCACCTTGGAAGGAGGAATGGCTCGTGGTTAAAGGAGACTGGGGAAGGACAACCTTTATTAGGGGATTTGAGTATCCCGTCCCCACCCAGTTTACGGCGAGAGATAAATAGGCGAAGGGGGGTGCTCTCACTGGAATCCTGATGAGCCGTCGTGCACTCACAAAAATGATGTAGTTTTGTTTGATTCTTGAAAACCCTTTTAAAGCCACTTAATCCTTTTAAAATATGATTTGATAGCAAAATGGTAAGCAAGTTCGTTCCACAGGGATATGGAGAGTTAATTAGATAGATTGACTAATCTTTGACAAATAATATAAATCATAGTGTTGGATAGATGTGTGGTTTCTAAAACCACCAATGCTAACTACTAAAATGAAAATACACAAATGTTATGAAAAATAGAATACTCAACACCTTGATAAGAATAGTAATTAAAACAATTAATAAGATAGCTAGGGAATAGATTGATTAACAATTGAATGTGGATAATGCCATATAGCTACTTTAATGTTCCAATCTCATTATGTTAACCACTAAAGGTTTAGATTAGTGGGGTTGATATACCCACCACTAATCTATCCTATTCAATGGGTTCTTAATCACACAAGGAGTGTCAATCCACATATGAATATATAACAAATTACTCCACTCAAGATTGCAATTAACAAGTGATATACAAGTCAATTACATAATAAATGGAATCTAATAATTTGAATGAATAGAACATATAAGAGATTCATTACAAGCTTAAGCTAATACCCACAACCAATTGATCCTCAAATCTATCCCCTAGATTAGGGGTTTAGTTACACATATTTGCAATAAATGAAAATAAGTAAATAGTAAGGAAATAACCCTTGGGTCACCTTCTTTAAGCTTGATCCTTCTTCTTCTCTATGCTCATAAATGCAAGGAATAGAAGTGGAGGATATGTCTTGAGATGTGGGTGTTTTGGTGGAAAAGTGACTTAGGAATTTGGTGGAGAAATGGTAGGAGAGGAATGATGTAAGGAAGTAATCATGGTTTTTGTGTTGAGGTTTGGATGGATTAGATGAGTTCAAGTAGAGAAATGGAGGATGAGGAATGGTGTGCCATGGATGAGAAAGCTAGATCTCAATTAAGGAATTTGATGCTCTTTCTCTAAGAATTCCGATCCTTTGAAGATGAATGTCCGTTCTATTTATACACACTCTTGGACATGTACTGATAACTGCTTGATTCGCTGATGTGACGCTTAGTTCACAGTTTTGTCGCTATGGCGACCCTGGTGCGCAAAACGGTTAGAGGCAAAGGTTGCCATGAGAACCATCTTTTTCGCCATTTAGCAAGTGGCGACCATGAGCAAATGGTGTAGAGGTCGCCACTTGTACATCAAGGTCGCTATGGCGACCATAAGTGGCGACCCTCAAAATGTAAAGAGGTCGCCACTTGCACATCAAGGTTGCCATGGCGACCATAAGTGGCGACCTTGCCTTTGAAGAGTGAGGTCGTCATTTGTACGGGTAGGTCGCCATGGCGACCCACTTGATGCTTTTGGAGTCTTTCTGTCGCCATGGCGACCAAGTGGCGACCAAATGGCGACCTTCTAATGTTCTGAAGAATCCTCTGTTGCCATGGCGCTCATGTAGCGACCTTCTCTTGTCTAAGTGGTGAAAATGTCCTGTTTCTTCCCATTTGTGAGCCTTTTTGCACAAAAGTCCTCAACTTCATCTCAATGACTCTTGAAACCTGATAAAACCTGAAACACTCAATTTAACACCATTAAACACGGGGGAATGCCCAAGAAACAAGCAAAAAGAATTGGAAATGAGGGCCAAAATCATACTAATTTTGGCTTGATCAAATCCCGGGACATTCTCGGGAGGATTATGAAGAGGGGGTACACAAACATGAAGTACCCCACTTTGGACCCCTTCGAAGGAGACCGGCTAGAGAGGTACCTGAAGATCTCCCTCGCGCTTTCGGGTAAGTAATTTCATCTATCTCTCTTGTCTATGTGCACACATGTTTTCCTCCTCCATTTTTCTCACTATATTTTCTTTCTTTTTGCAGTATTTGCTACCCCGATGGGGACTGGGTCTCCATCTTCCTCTAGGACGGGGGATCTGGTCTTGCCTACTTCTACTTCTCCTATCCTTTCCCCTTTCTTCTACTGTCAACAGCTTGAAGATGGTTATTTAACAGCTTGCTATAAAGTGGTCACTGCCTTGCCTCCTCCATTTGACCTTTAGGCCACTTTAAACTGGGACCGAGATCAGATTCTGGCGAAGGCTGCTCAACTAGCAGATGGGGACCAAGAAGCAGAGGTTCCCCTACATGATGCTACTCATCCGGGTCAATAGGCTGGTATAGTTGTAGTGGTCCAGCCTGATGGCACTGAGGGAGCAGTCCAGGATCCTTCTATCCAAGAAGAACAAGTGGTGGACCCTGTGCTTACCTCAGGAGTGGTCCGGGTGGAGGATGAGGAATATCTGGCTGGATCCGGGATCACAATAGTAGGAGGTACCTAGAGTGAGTCTACTGCTACACAGGGGGGTGTTGCTACCCGGGAAAGTGATCAAGCTAGACCTCAAGTTCTGGCGGTTAAGGAGACCCAAACTGATGTTGAAGTTGACACTACAGGGGTGGAAGCAGCTGGTCAAGAGGAACATCCAAAGGAGGAAAAGGAAGACTAATTTGGCTCTCCCTTTTTTTTTTTCCTTTTGTTGTATATACACATTTCTTCTTTCCTTTTGTAGCCCGAAATGGGAACTAGGCACCCCGTTCTATTAATACAACAACTTCATTTTTCTGATTCATGTTGTGTCCTGCTTGCTTTTCTACTTAGAAACAATTTCAAAGCATATAAACTTGCAAGTAGCTGGACCCCGAATGAGTAACCGTGCCATGATAGCATAAATTGTAGGATGCTTGATTGCTAGACAACTAAAAATCCTTATATCTCGTTGTCGTAGAAACTGGCGAGATCTAATACTTACCAGATCCTCCTTAATCAGACTCTCATGAACATATAATAATATAAGGTATTGAGTATCCTATCGAGGTGACCTAATACTCGTGATAACTTGACTTGATGGTCCTTTCAATCCCCTCTGACTGTCGACCTTGATGAAGCATCCTGATCCTACTGTAAGTCTGTCCTGGTAGGCAACTAAGGCCACTTTAGCACCAGGCTTCTTGGAGGAAGGTATTCCCCAACCAAGGCAACATGAGCGCCATAAGGCTATTTCCTGGTCTTGAAATGGCGATTCAGTAATGGTGAAGTACAAACATCAAGTCAGAGATACTGGAGAATCAAGTAGGAGACATTGAACATTGGATACATGAGAGTCATATAGGAGAAGAAACTGATTTTATTGAATTTCCCAAGCAGTACAATATGAAATCGGGGTGACGACCTACCGATATGAATTAAATTACTAAGGGTAGAATTTTCTTAGATGATCGGAGTTCCATGTATGATCCACTGGGTATCCTTCCATGTCTTTTAACTTGTAAGCGCCACCCTGAAGTAGTGTTTTAATCAAGTAGGGACCTTCCCAGTTAGGAGCTAGCACCCCGTCAGACCTCCTTCGTGTGTTCTGGGTTACTTTCCTAAGAACCAAGTCTCCTTCTTTGAAATTTCGGATCCTCACCCTTTTATTGAATTGTCGGACTATCTTACTCTAATACACAGCCACTTTTTTGGTGACCCTACTTTGTTTTTCCTCAAGTAGATCCAAACTGGCTCTTAGCTTAACCTCATTATCTTCCGGTTCATAATTTTGGACCCCGAAAGATATGAGTTTATGCTCGATAGGTAAGACTGCCTCAGTCCCAAACACTAGCGAGTAAGGGGTATCTCCTGTTGCAGTCCGCCTGGTTGTTCTGTAAGCCCACAATACATTGGGTAATTTTGTAACCCATAACCCTTTCTTTTGTTGGAGCTTTTTCTTCAGGAGCTTTTTAATGGTCTTGTTGGTAGCTTCAACCAACCCGTTAGTCTAAGGATGAGCCACCGATGAAAACGGAGATCGATGTTTTGGCCTTCACATAATTCTTTGAAGTTGGCATTGTCAAATTACTTTCCTAGATCAGTTATGATGGCCATCAGGGTACCAAAACGGCAGACAATATTTTCCTTGACAAAGTTGGTGGTTTTTTCTTCAGTTATCCGGGTGAGGGCCTTGGCTTCTACCCATCGGGTAAAGTAATCTATTGCCACCACTGCATGTTTGGCCTAGCCGGGTGCAATAGGGAGGGCCCGATCAGGTCTAGTCCCCAAATTACAAAGGGGTAGGGTGTGCTGATTGAGGAGAGTCTTTCTGGTGGGAGGTGGTGGAGGTTTGCTGTTTTCTGACAAGCCTCATAGGATCGCGCAAACTACTTTGCATCCTGGTGTATCGTCGGCTAGTAGTAGCCCATTTTGATTATCTAGTAAGCTAGTGTTTCGCCCGATACATGATTTCCACAGTCCCCCGAGTGTACCTCGTTGAGCGCCCAGCGCGTATCATCGGGATGGAGACATCTGAGTAGAGGGAGAGATTTCCCTTTACGATAGAGGTATCCATCTATCAAGCAGTACCGAGTAGCTATCCTATTAAGCTGGCGGGCTTGATCCGGATCTGTAGGGAGAGTGTCACTTTAGAGATAGTCTGCTATTGGATCCATCCAACATGGGGGTGGCTGATTAGGAGGACCTCTACATCCTTAGCTATGCTGGAACGGGAAACCAAGTGGAGGGGTACTCCTCTTGGTAAAGCATGTCCTTCTCCTATGACAATCTTGGCCAGGACATCTGTGCGATGGTTCTTCTCTTTGGGCACTTGTTCTATCCTTACACCCTTGAACTTTTTCATTACTTCCTGAACTTTAGCCAGATAGGCTACCATGTTGTCACCTTTTGCTTGGTACAATCCCGACACCTGATTGACCACTAATAGGGAGTCACTCTTGATCAGAAGGTACTCAGCCCCCAAAGCCCCTGCTACCCTCATTCCTGCTAGTAGAGATTCGTACTCTGCTTTGTTGTTGGTGGCTTTGAATTCAAACCTGAAACAATGACTGTATTCGGCTCCTTTAAGGTCAATCACGATGACCCCGGCCCCGCATCCCGACTGGTTTGAAGCTCCATCCGTGTAAAGGACCCAAATCTTGCTGTCTTCGGGCCAATCTAGATTGGCTTGATCTGGATCTGGGTCTGCTGACTTATCCGGACTTGAGATTGTGCTGAATTCCATTATGAAGTTAGCTAGGGCTTAGGCCTTGATCGTGATTCTTGCCTTGTATTTGATGTCAAACTGGGTGAGTTCTAGGGCCCATAAAACCAATCTGCCCGACACATCTGGCCTATGGAGGAATTGCCGCAGGGGTTGGTTAGTGACAACCGTGATAGTGTGAGCTTGAAAGTAAGGCCGGAGCTTTTTGGATGTATTTACCAAGGCGTAGGCGAGTTTTTCTAAGAGGGTGTAGTTTTTCTCAAACTTAGTGAAAGCCCGACTCACATAGTAAACTGGTCTTTGCACCCCGTCACTGCATTCTTTCACCAGTGCTCCACTAGTAGCAACTTCTGAAACTGCTAGATAGAGTAGGAGCTCTTCCCCCGGGATTGGTTTTACCAATAGAGACGGACTTGACAAGTACTCCCTTAAAGCTTGAAAAGCCTGCTCGCTTTGCTCATCCCACTTCATCTTCTTCCCCTGCTTGATGATCTTGAAAAATGGGAGGCATTTATCTGTGGAGCGATATATGAACCAGTTCAGGGCTGCTATCCGGCCGGTTAATCCTTATGCCTGCTTGAGAGTTGTAGTAGACTTGAGGTCTAGGATAGCTTTGATCTTCTCAGGATTAGCCTCGATCCCCCTTTCATGCACCATGAATACCAAGAATTTGCCCGCTGCTACCCCGAAGGCATATTTAGTAGGGTTCAATCTCATTTGGTTCTGTCTTATCACCTGAAAAGTCTGGCATAAGTCCCTTGCATGCTGTCCAGCTTCCTGAGATTTTATGATCATATCATCTATGTACACCTCCATGGATCTTCCTATCTGCTCTTTGAACAACATGTTCACCATACACTGGTATGTGGAACCTGCATTTTTGTGTCCGAACGACATTACCTTATAGCAGTAGAGGCCCTATCTGGTGATGAAGCTAGTCTTGTCCTGATCAGAATGAGGCATCATGATTTGATTGTACCCCGAGAAAGCATCCAAGAAGCTTAGGAGCTTGTTTCCTACAGTGGAGTCAATGAGCTGATCTATCTTAGGTAGGAGAAGCTGTCCTTGGGGCAAGCCCAGTTGAGATCGGTGTAATCTACACACATTCGCCACTTCCCGTTAGACTTGATTACCATGACGACGTTAGCGATCCATTCGGGGTACCGGGATTCCCTGATGAACCCAACCTTCAGGAGCTTGTCAACCTCTTTCTAGACAATGGCATTCTATTCGGCGTTGAAGTGTCTTCTTTTCTGCTTTATTGGTTTGAAGGTTACATCCACTGCCAACCTATGGGTAGCCAGGCTAAGAGGAATGTCAGGCATCTCCTCGTGGCTCCAATAGAAGATGTCGTTGTACTCTCTAAGGAAGTCTACTAAGTCCTTGATTTCGGGGTCCAGATCTCCCCCAACTTTTACTGTATTTGTTGGGTTTTCGCCCCTGATCAAGATCTCCTCTAACTGATCTGCGGGATGCCCACTGGTCTAACCCCGCTATTCTTCCTTCGGCTCTTCCACGATTATGTCTGGTACCTCTCCTTCTTCCAAGACATAGTTATCCCGCTTTGACGCTCCCTGACTTGGATCACTGGTCACGTGTGCGCATTGCTTGGCTAATGCTGCGGGGTTAGTGGACACTGCATAGCAATTACGGGCTGCCTGCTGATCCCCTCTAACTTCTCCTGCTCCTGTTCCCATCGGGAATTTCAAAACATTGTGGTAGATGGATAGTACCCCCCTAATCCCTGACAAGAAAGGCCTACCAAAGATTGCATTGTACGCAGACGGGGTGTCTACCATAATGAACTTCGTTATTATGTTCTGTTGAAGAGGAGCTTCTCCGACTATTACTGGCAGAATCTTTGTCCCCATTGGCATTACAGAGTCCCCTGTGAACCCATACAAAAGTGAGGTGCAACTGTTGTAACAAGAGTTCTCCAGATTGAGTTGTTCGTGAGCCCCCTTGAACAGAATATCAACACTGCTTCCTGTATCAATCAGGACGCGGTGTACTAGGCAGTTGGCGATCTGTACCGTAATTACCATTGGATCATCATACAGTTGAACAGTGTTGTAGACATCTTCCTCTGTGAAAATGATTTTGGTGGAGCGGGATAGATCCTGGGATCCATTATTGACTTTAAGTACCTCATGATCAGCATTGAGCCTAGGATTCTTCCTTGCGTGGTTCTTTCTTGAATTGTTGGAGGTTCCGGCTAGAGTAGGGCCTCCACTGATGGTATGGATCACCTGGATCTACTGCCTCTTGCATTCCGCTCTGTACCTGTTTCCCTTCTTTGATGCTGTCCCGTACCTGCTGTAAAAATTCAGTTAAAAGAGCTCCTCTTACCAATCCTTCTATCTGATTGAGGAGGCTGTAGCACTCAGAGGTCTTGTGCCCTATATCTTCTGGAAATCACAATATTTGTACTGATTCCTCCTGTCAACTAGGACCTTCATGGGACCTGGCTTTCTGAATAGGCCCTTATCCCGAATGGCGAGATAGATGGTTTCTCGCAAAGCGTTGAGAGGGGTGTAGTGATTATACCCCTCTTCCTCTCTTGCTATTCTGGACACTTCCTTCAGAGGGATCTCCCTGGAGGGTGATCTCCTGGCTGGGTACCTTTCCTGGTACGAGAGAATAGGAGGCGGTCGGTAGGTAGACCGGTTCGGAGGCTGATTTTGGAACTTCCTAGCTGGTGTAGGCTTCGGAGCCTCCTTCTTGTGCTGTGGTGCTAATCAAGCTTTATCATGCTCGATTTTAATCCGGAGCTGTTCCTCTATGTCCACCTATTCCAGAGCCCGGTTGTAGGCTTCCTGGTACGTCTCTGGAGGATGCTTAGCAAATGAGCGAAATATTCTGTCAGCCCACAAGTTTCTCCGAAAGTTGGCTAACGTTTCTTTCTCGTTGAACACACCCATCTGGACGACTTCTTTATGGAATTTCTCCACATAAGATCTCAAAGTTTCACCCCACTCCTGAACAACGTATTGCAGCAAGATTGGGTCTTTGGGACGAGGCTTGATCCTCTAAAACTGTGCACAGAAAGCTGTGATGAGCTTAGAAAAGGAATCAACACTACCTGGTGGTAATTTTCTGAACCATGTCTTGGCACAGTCGGTCAAAGTTGAAGGAAACATTCTACACATGGCTAGCCGGGTCGTACTTTGAACCTCCATCTAATGGACAAAACTTTCCAGATGGCTGATGGGATCCTCTGTCCCGGAATACTTCTCAGAAGGCATCCTGAATTTAGGGGGTAACTTCACCTCCCTAACTCTTTTGGAGAAAGGTGTATTCATCTCACCCAAGAGGTTCTTCTAGACTCCTTGGTGCTTCCCCTTCTTTAACTGCTTCAACTTCTTCGCCATCTTGGTCATCTGATCCTCTAAGCGCTAGGATTTCTTGGTTCCTGATCGGGCTACTGAACCTTCTTCGTCCGAAGTTTCTGACTCAATGACCACCTCCTTTCGCTTTGCTCTCTGATGTCTTTCTTTGAAGCTCTTTCGAGATCTGGCACTTCCTTCTGAATCGGGACATGGATCCTTCTTCTTTGCCCTTGGTTTTGGTGGAGATTGGGCCCTTCTAGGGGGAACTTCAATCACAGACTTCACTAGTTTGGGTCTGAGATCTGCCTGTTGAACTGGGAGAGGTGGACCCAATCGGTCAAACACTGGTACCCAGGTACTTGGGCCAGCGTCCCCTGGGACCTCGGCTGTCTCGAAGGGGATCCCCTAGGCTATCATTCAGAGTCGGATGGCTTCTACGTATGCTGCAGCATGCTGTTCTAAGACATCCCGATTGACTTCCTGCTTGGCGAGGTCTTGAGGCACAGGGCCCGTAGTTGGTGGAGGCACTGGTGGTGGATTCTCATTCCTGGTACCTTTACCCCGCCTCTAGGCTCTTTCGGTGGAAGCGAGGGACTGTGGTCTTGATGGCTCGGGATGACCCTGGGAGGATCGGAGTCTCATTCTGAAGAATTCTGGGCAGAACTAGGTTGTTTAGATGTTGGTTGGGATGTAAATTGTTCCCCACAGACGGCGCCAAAAGTGTTACAGGAAAATTGTCACTGGGGGTGAAATTCCAAATAACTACTTTAAGGGGACCAAGATCAAAGATGACCCCAGTCGGAGAGGTATCAAGTAGTTCGATATCGACTATGTCCTCGATAATGCACAAACGATTAGGAACACAAATAAATAAACAAGAAGAGATTTTTATTCATCACTTTACATTACAAATACATGAACTGTGTTTTTCGGGATTAACAGTGAACTATGGAGACTCGGTGAGTAATGGAGATGGTGGTGATGGAGAACTCGTGCGTGTCGATAAGTAGAACTGATCGTAGGGTTTCTGAAGATAATTTTTTCGGACCCTTTTCTAGTGTGGAAGATGTTGTATATATAGGTCTTGTTGCTTGCCATGTACTCCTATAACTTCGGTCTAGGGTTTGGCAATTGCAGGACCTTCCTCCTTTTGGGAGAAGAACTCGGAGCTTTACGTACAAAATCTAGTCTTTCCCTCCTAGGAGGAGTCGATCTCGTAAGCAAATCTTTCCTTTCCTAAGAGGATTCTAACTCAGTTGACCTATTTAAAATAGAACTCTTAGTTGGCAGGAATGAGTACATGTCCTCTGTTTTGTCTAGACGACGGCGTTTTATTAAGTATGTAGGGAGCTTTTAATTCTGGTACGAGGGACTTATTGTTTGATATCTTCCTGTTTGGCGGGTTGATTACACCTGGGGGTGTGAACCACTAAGTATCTTGATGCTACTTGAGGATCGAGCCACCAACCGGGTGAGTAGTGAGGTTCCCTGCTAATGAAGTAGAAAGGTATCCAGATGGTACAGTGCTGGATTGCTTGGTGGAACTTTGTGTCAGGGTGCTGCGAGGTCCATAGGAAGCTAGGGAATGACTGGGTTGAACCCCGCTGGAGAAATTTGTGAGTAACCCGGCTCGGGACAATGCTTATGATCCAAGATTACTGGCGGGGTCCTTGAGAAGCTAGGGAATGGATGGGCCTGATCCTGTTGGAGGGGGTGTGTATTCGGATCAATCGAGGTCTTCCTTTTTCAGTCGTGACCCCACCCCTTACGTGGTAGCTGGATACTGCTTGGATCCCTGTGAATTCCTTGTGTCGAGGTGGAAAATTCTTCTTTGGTCCTCCGCCAATTTTGGTGGTTAACAGATTTAATAAAATGGAAAAATAATATATGGGCCTATCTTTGTGTATGGGCGGCAAGGCTTAAATAATAGTCTAATATATTATTTTATTTTATTATTTGATTAAATGGAAATTAATTAATTGATTGATTAATTGTTTAATTGAGAATCAAAATCTTTTTCTGACCAGGAAATATGTTTCTTAGTGTTATACTATTGGTAGTAGTATATTAAATATAAAAGACTTTATTTGGTAAGTAGATAAATAAGAGATTTATTTATCTAGTCAAATTAGGAATTCTTTGATATAGTCACAAATATATTAAAGAGTTGGATTAGTGTTTGAATTCTAAAAGATTGAAAGAAGTCTTTTGTGGAAACACAAATCCTTTTTTGTAGAGGATTTCAGTCATCACCTTGTTAACACAAGATAGAATTCGGAACCATAGATTTTGGAAAAAATGAATTCGGTACCATAGTTTTGGGAAAGAATTTGGAACCATAGTTTTGGAAAGAATTTGACATCATAGTTTCTTTGGAAAGAATTCGGTACCATAGTTTTTGTAACTATAGATTCGGACACCATAGTTTTTGTAACTTTGGATTCGGCAACCCTAAGGTCTTGGACTTAGGAGATTTTTCTTTTGCTAGAGAAAAATAAAATCCAACTCTTAGACTAGTGTGATTTTTGGCCAAGAGGAATAGAGAGAAAAGTTTGTTCTTATTTCGATAATGCACTAGTTACTTTTACACCAAAAGGTTTTGTGCACAATTTCGAATAAGGTTCACGTGAGTTTCGATTTAACGATTGTGAATTCAAAAGTGACTGGAATATTATTTGTTGTCTCTTGGAACTTTTTGTGACTAACGAAAAAGAAAAGGTTTTGTTCATCCAACCTCAGGTACTCAATTCAAAGAGAAGGGAGACCACGCTCCTAGGTGATTCACATTCGTGATTGGATTGGAAGATCTTACGGATTACCATCGATGCAACGTCAATCGGATCACGCGACAAATGTATGATATCTTTAGTATTATATGTTAATTAATTAGAGGGTTAAGGTTCAAAATATGGAAAACTCTTTTTTACGCTTCCGTCGCCTGTATTTTTCCCTACATATGTATATGTTGAGCCTAGGAACGATTATCAAAAGCCTAGGGCCGATGGATGGATGATGCATGTATTATTTTGAGCCTAAGAATGATATTGAATGTGTATTATGAGCCTATGAGGCTATGAACTACACTGATGTTGAATGTGTATTTTTAGACTGATGTTGATGTTGAATGATTTCCATAAGCCTAGTAATGATGTTGAGCCTGGGATTGATGATACATGCATAATTTTGATCCTAGGACTTATTTTCAGAAACATGGGACTGAAAATGACTTATTTTGCATGTAGAGAGCCTAGGTTTAATGGTGAATGTATATGTTGAGCATATGAGTTATTTTCATAAACCTAGGGCCGATGGATGGATGATTTATGTATGTATTATTTTGAGCCTAAGACTGATGTTTTCTGTGTATTATTTGAATGATTTTAGTAAGCCTGGTAGTGATGTTAAGCCTGAGATTGAAGATACATGCATAATTTTGAGCCTAAGGCTTGTTTTCATAAGCCTGGGACTGAAAATGACTTATTTTGCACTTAAAGAGCCTAGGTTTAATGGTGAATGTATATGTTGAGCATATGAGTTATTTTCATAAACCTATGGCCGATGGATGTGTAGGGAAAAATATACCCGCAGCGGAAGTGAGACTAAAAAAATTAGTTTGAGTAGCTTTTAAAATTTTTCCAATTTTATGAACCTTAAACCCTTTTGATTAATTAAAGATATATAAAGAATAAACAAAAGATTAATACCTCTTGTCGCGTGATCCGATTGACTTGCGTCGATGGTAATCCGCAAGATCTTCAATCCTAGCACGAACGTGGATCACCTAGGAGCGTGGTCTCCCTTTCTTTGAATTGCAAACCTAAGATCAGATATAACAAACTTTTCTTGATTCGTTAGTCCCAAAAACAATCTAAAGGAACCTAAGATTATTCCGGTCACTTTTGAGTTCTCAATCTTATGATCGAAACTCGCGTGAACCTTAATCGATGTAGTATATACAAGCTTCTTAATGAATAAGCAAACAATATACCATCAAAGAATAATCTATGTTCCTTTTGTTTTTAGTAGAATAAAAAATCTCTAACTATGAGTTGAGAAGAAGAAGAAGAAAAAATAATTCTGCACTTAAAACCCTAGGTCTGGCCGAAAATAATAATGGCCTTATATGTGGCAAATTTTCTTTTCTCTTTCTTAACTAGGGTGACCGAATTCTTTCACCAAAAGGGATTAGGGTTTCCGCAATTTTCACTCCAAAAATATAGGAGTCTTAGTTGCACCCTAATTCACTTTCTAAGAGTTCAAACCCTAATCCAACTCAATAATCTTTTATTCCTTATTTGACTAAATTAAAAAGACTTCTTATTTGATTAAATAAATAAAATTAATTATTTATTTCCTTGTCAAACAAGTCTTTTAATTTAAGTACACTACTACCAATAGTATACCAATAGGAATCATATTTCCTATTTAGAAAAGATTTGTTTCTTAATTAAACAATTAATTAATAAATTAATTAATTCTTATTTAATTAAATAATGAAAACAAAATAATATTAAGGTTATTTTAACCACCTTGCCGCCCCATATACTAATATTGGGCCTAAATATTATTTTCTTATTTCATTAAATCCATAGGACTTTAAATAAAAAGCCCACATGTGAACTAGACCTATTCTTACTAAAAGAAACAAGCCCACATGTCATCCATTAATATATAAATATAATTTAGCAGCCCATTAAATAAATAATGTGCAAATTATATTCTTAATATATTAAATGCAATTCTAGATGGACCCTAAATCGGTCCGGTAGAATATATCAAGTGATCCATGCAAGTCCGTGTGGATTGGGGATCTTGGCGGGCTATCTAAATTTAAGCTTCAATAGACATAACCTAATCACAATCAACAAATGATTCACTTAGGTCTGATCCATTAATTTTAACTCATTCCACTAAAGAGCTAAAATTGAACTCTTAAATAAAGACAAAAAAGGAAGATGTTTCCTCATTCATACCCTAGACAATCATATTGGAGATAGTGTATCCTCGTCATTAATATCAGTAATCGCCAAGAGTTCATAGACCGCCTATAACTCTCCAAGTTACCATATTTACTCATATGACCACATTTTGAACTTGGATATTTTGACTTGTCCAGAAGCCATGTTTTCAATAGACACTATTGAAAACTCAACGTTGAGATTTAATATCCAATTACCTCAAAACATCCATATGATGATATTATACTCTCATTTAATAAATGGAGCCACGATGTCCATATCTATAAATGAAGTCCTCTATCGATTAACAAATGAATATCACCAAACTATCGAGGATAGACTATGCGATATAATCGTACTCATTGATAGCTCAAATGATATCACCTGCAACCATAAGTCCATCATTTATCTCAGGATTAAGATAGACTCTCCGATTGTCCCGATAATGAAATTACTTTTATCTACTGACGGTTATAGATAAAGTATTTCATTGTGATCATGTTCAATGCACCCAGTGCACTAGATTCTTTTGCTCGAAGACACTCCGATGATTTTAGACTCATCATATCTCATTTGATCCCACTCAAATGCTAGCAAAAGAATTCTACAACTTTAACAAGATAAAGGTGCCCAACCTTTAACTTAAGTTGTGAACAATATTCAAGACTAACTAAAGAATTGTGTCTACCACATACATATCTAGATGTATGAACAATTCTTCTTTTCTCATAGTCTTTAGACCTTATGATTATTTACTTTGACAATTATTAAACTATAAATGCTATAAGATTTGTTTAAAACAGAAATCACTTTATTAATATGAAAAAGATTGTTAATTACATTATTACACTCTTGCTATTGAGCATAATCCTAACAGGATGGATGATGCATGTATGTATTATTTTGAGTCTAAGACTGATGTTTTCTTTGTATTATTTGAATGATTTTCGTAAGTCTGGTAGTGATGTTGAGCCTAAGACTGAAGATACATGCATAATTGTGAGCCTAGGACTTGTTTTCATAAGCCTGAGACTGAAAATGACTTATTTTGCACTTAGAGAGCCTAGGTTTAATGGTGAATGTATATGTTGAGCATATAAGTTATTTTCATAAACCTAGGGCCAATGAATGGATGATGCATGTATGTATTATTTTGAGCCTACGATTGATGTTTTCTGTTTTGTGTATTATTTGAATGATTTTCATAAGCCTAGTAGTAATGGTGAGCCTGAGACTGAAGATACATGCATAATTGTGAGCCTAGGACTTGTTTTTATAAGCCCCTGATTGATGTTATCTTTTTGTTTTCATTGTTTAGATGTGGAGAAATTCGAATGCGGCTTTATGGCGGTTCCCAGACCATAAGACTTGGGTTCCCATGAGAGTAAATAGTGGAAGTCAAAAGTTTTTCATTACAGAGTTGAAGTCCATCCGACAGATATTTGGGTTGGAGGAAAAATTCAAACAGGGCCCCTTCGGCATATTTTTGGATTTGAAAGAACCGTTGACACTTTACGGGCAGCTTATCCATAATATTTTGAAAAGAGAGATCGTTCATCCCAAAGGACAAAGAGAAGATGAGATGTGGTTTGGGTTAAGGAATTATCAAGCCCGTTTCGGCCAAGAAGAATGTTGTGTATACAACGGCTTGAATATGGGACAGCTGCCCAAAGGTTTTGCTCATAACAATGAAGTAAGAATCTTCAAAGGAAAAAGGCCGACTGCAGAGATATTGTACACCATTTTGAGGAAAATGACGTCCGAACAGAGTAAAGATGCGTACAAGATGTTGAATATATATATGGTGAGCCAATTCTTTGGCACGGATGACAGACAGACCACAGCCATCTCGGGGTAGCTGTTTTCATTAGTTAAAAAGGAAGAAGAATTCAAAAAATTTCCATGGGGTGCTTATATCTTTAGGTTTACACTATATTTTTTGAAGGATGTACTAAAGAAACGGCTCACCCAACTGAGAGGTCAAGCAAAGAAGGAAGATAAGAATGGGAAGGTGCAGAAGAATAAGAATACAGAAGACTTAGAAGAAGAAAAAGAAGAAGAAGAAGAAGAAGAAGAAGATAAGAAAAAAAAAACACCAAGAAGGGGAAGAAGAAGTTAGTAGAAAAAGAAGTGAAAGGGAACGGGAAAGGCTAAAGGGAAAGATAAAGGGAAAGGGAAAGACAAAAGGAAGCTATGGGGTGAGGTAGAGAACACAAAGAAATCAAAGTATTATACCTAATTTGTCCAGGTTCCCTCTAGTACTTCAGGTAAGTTTTAGAAAAATTTAGCATGTTATCAAATTTTGTTGTAGTGTTTCTCGTTTCATACTTCGTTGGATTGAAAAACATTGATTGATATTAGTTAGTTTAAATTGTATAGGTATGGGCCATGGAGAGCATAACTCGTTTCGATATTACCATCGTAAAGTGTGATGGTACGAGGTATCCACTGTTCACTAGATGGGAATTTGGTGCAAGGATTTCAAATATTGAATCAAGATTCACTTTATCGATGTGTACATAATGACCCTTTGTTTTTGGTTAATTATTCATTGAAATTCGCTAACAATTGTTTATTACTTATATGCAGATGCTTGTATTTCCTTGGGAAGTTGAAACTTATGAAAAGGGTACATATTACTTCAAGTCATTGAACTTGAAATACGTTTGTGAACCACTAACTGAAAAGAAGAGGGAGAAATTGGCTATGGAAATATGTCCAACTGAAGTGGAAGAATATCTTGGTAATGATGATGGAGTTGATGATTATCAGACAAGCAATGACAGTGATTGGATTGGCGCTTCTGTTCTAAAGAAGATAGGAGCCTCTATGGGGAGAAATAGCAATACATTTTTTAAAGATTATTCCCCCCCTTCTAAGAAGCGTCTGTTCTCTGATGTAGATTCTAAGGTATGATTCCATGTACAGTATTTGGTTTTAGACTTTTAGTATGTTATTCTTGTATGCATTGGTTTAATTATTGCAAAATTCAGGTGCCTTCTACAATCCCACAACTATATGCTGCTATACTTGAAAGCGAGAAACATATCATTACCTTTTGTAAAAATAAATTTGCAAATATTAAGAAGGAGATGAAGGTTAGATATAAAGTTGTTGAAAATTATATTATTATTATATAATAGTTTAGTCCTTTAAAAATTCCACTAATTTATTGATGTTGATGTTTAAAATGGTGCTGAGCAAGATGATGAGGCTGTTGGTGATAAGGAGGATGCTGGTCGTAAGTATGCTAGTGATAAGTATCCTATGGAGAAGGATGTTGGTGGTAAGGGTGCTGGTGATAAGGCTGTTGGTGATAAGCCTCCTATAGAGGAGGATGTTGGTTATAAGGCTGCTGATGATAAGGATCCTATGGAGGAGGATGTTGGTGGTAAGGGTGCTGGTAAGGAGGATCCTATGGACGAGGATGTTGGTGGTAAGGCTACTGGTGAGGAGGTTGTTGGTGGTAAGGCTGCTGGTGATATGGCTGCTTTTGAGGAGGATGTTGATGGTTAGGGTTCTGGTGATAAGGTTGGTGTTGAGGAGGTTGTTGAAGAACAGGGTGAGCAGCAAGATGTTGCTTTTGTTGGTAAGGCTGGTGAGGAAGATGATGCTTCTGTTGTTGTAAAATCCATTATTTGTATTGGCTTGATTCCATTGCAAAACGCTCTATATTTGTATTAGTAGTTGCTTAACTATTTCTTGGAAGAAAAGAGCCTCAAAGGTGAAGAAGCAACATCTTGTGCAAATATCGTCTTCAAGGGGAACATCGCTTACTTGGATGCTAAGGTATCAAGATTCTTCTTCCTCTTGCAAGGTGTAAGGCACACACACACAAATCATTCATAAGTGTCCCTGCATCATTGTGCACCATTTATATAACACATTCACATGATTTTATATGCTCATGCATTGAACTCAAATGCTCATACATTTTAGAGTTGCATGTTCTAGGACTATGTCTAGGAAATGGCATTCATATGTGAACTTGTATTTGTATGTTTGTGTTTCTTGTGTTTTGGACTTATAATTGATCTTAATTGATTCCTTAATGAGTCCCGGTCAATTCGGTTACTCATACGTTAAGTTTCGAGTCCAAACGATGTAGCTACGCTACTTTTCGTTCTCATTCGTTGAGTTGTCTTCGTCGTCATTTTCCGAGATGAATTCTCAACATTTTGTCAAAGTTTCATAGTCACCGTCGTGCGTGAGGGAGTCACGATTCATAATCCAAAAATGGATTCGAATTCGGAGTTCGGATGCTCGTATACGGCTAAAGAACGCGAGAGGTACGCGAAGGAGCTTGCTCGGCCAAAGGCCAAGAAAGGAGGTCACGTGTGGACCACGTGTGCCACACGGCCAGAGTCCCTCTCTGGCCACGTGTGGCACATGCTGCCCACATGTGGGCATGGCTGAAATGCCTCTATTTTTTGGACAAATTTGCCCCTCTTCCCTCCTCCTCAAATGACCTCACTTCCCTCCATTTTCATACAACTTGAACAAGATCAAATCTGAAATTCTGCAGAAATGTTCATGTTTTTGATTGACTTAGTTTGATCATAACTTCTTCATACGAACTCAAAATCGAGTGATTCAAAAGCCAAAATTGTTGGTCTCAACGAGAGCTACAAACCCCAAGTATTTTCAGAGGCATTTGATTTCATCATTTTTCACAGCACTCTGATTTTCAGTACGAGGTCAATTAGTTGTATGTGATACTTCTTCTCTTGCAATTTCATTTGATCATCTCTATGATTCTTTCTATTTGATTTTTGAAATATGTTGAGAAGTTTGTTAGATCATATGCTAGGGTTGTATGATTGATTAGTTAATTGAGTTTAGCTTTGTGATTTATCTTAAACATATTTTTGCTAAACTTGATATTGATTGAAATTGATTCTAGAAATTGTTTTATATAATGTGCTTCATGTTATTTTCTAGGCTCAATTTCTTGATATAAGAACTAAGATTTTTGTGACATATATTGAATATCTTAATCTTGTTCTTATTGTTTTGACATGCTTTGATTTCTAGATAGATTTGTGATTGTGTGTTGATAGTATATTCTAGATTATCATTAAGCATGTTCATAGAGTGTGTTTGATCTACTTACTCTATTTGTGTGTTCTTGCATCATTTGCATCACTTAGATCATTGCCTTGTAATAGGTTGAAGTCTCTTGTCAAGGTGAGTGAAGCCTATTTGACTTGAGTAAGAAGACTTGGCTAGGAAAGGTTTTCGGATAGCCAAGCAAGAAGCCTTAGTTAGAATCAAGGTGATTCGGATAACTAAGCAAGAAGTCTTAGCAAGGAGTTTAATACTCCGGATGGTTGAGCTAGGATAGCTTAACTAGGATCTTTTGATCTAGATTGCTAAGCAAAGAAATCTTCCTAGAGGCTTTTTAGTCTTGGATAGGAAGTTGCTCTCTAAAGGTGTGGGATACATCTTGGATAGAGAGTAGGCTAGGTAATTCACTAGGCCTTTGAGAGGTGATTAGGATTTGATAGCTTGAAGTGGATATCATAGTGTTGATAGCTTTAAGTGTGTAAGTTCTTTTCATATAGTGGATTTGCTTTGCCGGTGGTTGTGGATTCAACCCGTGGATGTTTCCTCTTTGAGGTTTTACCACGTAAAAACATTGTGTCTCATTTTTGCTTTATATTTCCTTATCTTCCATATGTTCTCTTGTATTGATTCTTTTGTATATTGATGCTTACATGAATTGATTCATAATATACAATTGCTATATCATTACAAGTATTCATTTTCATTCTTATATTCCGCATCTTTTTGAATATTGGAAGAATTTTGGACTATACCTATTCACACCCCCCCCCCCCCCCCCCCCCCCTCCCCTCTAGGTATAAAACACTAAACTTTAAAAGGAATTTCAATTGGTATCAGAGCGGGTGTCTAGACGCACTTAGATAGATCATTTATTTGTAGTGTTTGTGTTCTTATTTGTAGTGTTTGTGTTCTTATTTGTGATAATCATGATTAAGGAAGTGTGTTCCTATGTAGCTTCTTTTGTTAAACATATTGACTTGTATGAGAAAAAGATCAATGATCTTACTCTTGAAAATGAATGTTTATCCAAAGTCAATATGTCTCTCAACAAGAAGTTAGAGAATCATGAAAAATGCTCAAAAGATTTTAATGATCTTAAAGACAAGATTCTAAGTCTTGAAATGAATTTGAAATTTAGCAATGATAGACTTAGTATCTTGAAGCAAGAAATTGAGCGAAGGGATAATTCTCTTGTTAGTGCTAAAAGGCTAGAAAGCTTGCTTAGAGCCAAACTTAGTGAGCACTTAACTCAAGAGAAAAAGTATGAACAATGGCTTAATAAATCACGTGAAGATGTCATCTAGTTCTAATCAAGTTGATTCCCTCATTAAAAGTGGTAAGCATCCTAGTGACAAAAAAGGTTTGGGTTATATCAATGAGAAGAAGACTCCTTCATCTAACAAATCTATTTTTGTCAAAGCAAGTATTGAACCAAATGTAGGTACTCTCACTCAAGGTAAAGAAATGAAAGTTACCGAAGGTGCCTCTACATCAACAAGGAAGTTCAATGAAAGAACTCAACAAGATCAAATTCAAAAAACATCATCCTCAAAAGGAAAAGGTGAAACATCTAGGATTGCTCTTCAAAGAGGTAAAATTGTGAGAAGACCAAATGCTTTGGAAGCAAATGCAAATGGTAAATTTCTTAAATTCATACCTATTTGTCATCATTGTAACATGATAGGACATATTCGACCTAGGTGTTTTGAATATATTCAGAAATGCAAATTTGATAATGCTTTTCGTGATATGTCTTTGAATAGTCCTAGGCAATCATCCATGTATGGATTTAGAACTAGACCTAGGAAGACTTTGGAAAAGCATGTTGAGAAGAATTGTGTTGATAACTTGCTTGCTAAATCTTGTGTTGTGCCTCACTCTACTATGCATAAGAAAGTTGATAATGCTTTGTTTGATATCTTTGAGAATGTGACCAATGAGGTCAATGTGCATGTTAAAAAGTCTAACATTGAGTCAAAGCATGAAAAAACTAAGAGTGAGAAGCATGTTGTGAAAAGTGTATGGGTTAGAAAAGACACATCTAAATGTCTAGTTACACAATATGCTTTACGTGTCAACTCCTCCTACTCTTGGTACCTAGACAGTGGTTGTTCTAGGAACATGACCGGAAACAAAGATTTCTTCAAAAATCTTGTGTTAAAGGATGAAGGGTAGGTCACCTTTGGTGATGGCACCAAGAAGCAAGTTCTTGGCAAGGGAACTATATGTATCCCCGAATTGCCTAAACTTTGCAATACTTTGTTTGTTGATGGATTACAAGCTAATCTTATAAGCATTACACACTTGTGTGAAATCTTTAAAGAAGTTAGCTTTAATAAAGATGTGTGTACTATTATCGATAAAGAGGACAATGTTGTCCTAAAAGTCAAGAGGTCTATAGACAATTGCTATTGTCTCAATTTAGATCCTCTAACTTGCAATATGGCACATGAGTGCAACAAGCTTGAGTTGTGGCATCAACGATTGGGTCACATGAATTTTAAAGACTTGAAAAAGCTTGAAAAACATAGCATTGTTAGAGGTCTTCCTAGTCTTGGTAAAAAGCTAGAGATTGTTTGTGAACCTTGTCAACTGGGTAAACAAACCAAAATGTCTCACAAAAAGAATTCTTATATAGCTACCAAGAGACCATTAGAGCTTGTACACATGGACCTAATGGGGCTAATCCCAACCGAGAGCATCAATGGCAAAAAGTATATTTTTGTATGCGTTGATGATTTCTCTAGGTTCACTTGGGTGTATTTTCTTAGGAGCAAGACCGAGGCTTTCAATTACTTTAGAAAGTTTTGTAATCAAGTGCAAAATGAAAAAGGTCTTGATATTAAGAAAATATTTCACATTAGGAGTGATCATGGGACGGAATTTGAAAATGCTAAATTTAGTGAATTTTGTGATGGTTTGGAGATATCTCATGAGTTCTCGGCACCTAAAAACTCCTCAACAAAATGGAGTTGTTGAGAGAAAAAATTGTGTCTTGCAAGAGATGGCTAGAGTCATGCTCAATAGCAAGAAAGTCCCTAGAAACCTTTGGGCCGAAGCGGTCAATACCGCGTGCTATGTGTCGAATAGAATTTTTAGAAGGCCCGACACAAAACACACTTCCTATGAGCTTTGGAAAGGCAAGAAGCCTAATGTGAGTTACTTCCACACTTTTGGGAGTAAATGTTATATTTTAAATGATAGAGATCACTTGGGAAAGTTTGATGCTAAAAGTGATGTTGGTCTCTTTCTTGGGTATGCTTTGAATAGTCGTGCTTATAGAGTATTCAACTTGAATACTAAGACTATTATGGAGTCTATTAATGTTAAAATTGATGATCTTAGCATGCTTAACTTGTGTGATGATAATGATGTCAATGAACCTAATGAAAATCATGTTAATGACATTATTTCACCTATTGATGTGACTAGTAGTGAATCTAGTCAAGATGATGACAAAGATAGTTGTATTGATGTTCAAAGTCAAGGATTGGAAAATATGTTAAATGATAATCAACAAAATATTCAAGTTGTTGAAAATTCTCCTCATCCTAGACTTCAAAATCTACACTATCAAGATGACATCATAGGTGACTTAAATGAAGGGGTTAGAACTAGAAATCAAATTGCTAACATAATATCTTATGCTTGCTATACTTCTCAAATTGAACCCAAAAATATTAATGAAGCTATTGTTGATGAATATTGGGTTGGGGCTATGCAAGATGAACTTAATCAATTTGAGAGGAATGAAGTGTGGTCATTGGTTCCTAGACCTAAAGATATAAATGTAACTGCACTAAGTGGGTTTTTAGGAACAAGACCGATGAAAGTGGCAAGATAGTGAGAAATAAAGCTAGACTAGTGGCTCAAGGTTACACTCAAGTTGAGGGTGTTGACTTTGATGAGACTTTTGCACCGGTTGCTCGTCTTGAGTCCATTAGACTTTTGTTGTCCATTGCATGTGTTAAAAAATTCAAATTATTTCAAATGGATGTCAAAAGTGCTTTTTTGAATGGATAACTTCAAGAAGAAGTGTATGTTGAACAACCTAAGGGTTTTGTAGACCCACACTCTCCTAATCATGTGTTTAAATTGAAAAAGGCTCTCTATGGCCTTAAACAAGCTCCTAAAGCTTGGTATGATAGGTTGACTCAATATCTCATTGACAACCATTATAGGAGAGGTGGCATTGATAGAACTTCGTTCATTAAACATCATGATCATGACATTTTTGTTGCACAAATATATGTTGATGACATTGTTTTTGGTTCTACTAATAAAACCAAGGTTGATGAGTTTGTTAGTGTGATGTCAAGTGAATTTGAAATGAGTATGGTGGGTGAGTTAAACTATTTTCTAGGGATGCAAGTTAAGCAAACTAGCATGGGCATAATGTTGAGTCAATCTAAATATGCTAACAATCTTGTTAAGAGATTTGGTCTAGAAAATGGAAAAGATTTTGAAACTCCCATGAGCACCACTTTAAAACTTGACAAAGATGAAAAAGGTAAAAGTGTTGATCAAAGCCTTTATAGAAGCATGATTGGTAGTCTACTTTACCTAATGGCTAGTAGACCGGATATTTGTTTTAGTGTTGGCTTGTGTGCTAGGTTCCAAGCTAATCCAAAGGAATCTCACTTAAAAGCCGTCAAGAGAATCATTAGGTACATCAAAGGTACTTATAATCTTGGTTTATTTTATTCATTTGATACCAATGATATTCTTGTTGGCTATTGTGATGCCGATTGGGTGGGTAACATAGATGATCGTAAAAGCACATCGGGCGGTTGCTTTTATGTTGGTAATAACTTGGTTTCTTGGTCTAGTAAGAAACAAAACTCGGTTTCCCTCTCTTCTTTCAAAGCCGAATACATTGCGGCCGGAAGTGCATGCACACAATTGCTTTGGATGAAACAAATCCTTAAGGATTGTGAGATAGAACAAGGAAAAATGACACTTTATTGTGATAACTTAAGTGCCATTAACATCTCTAAAAATCCGGTTCAACACTCACGCACAAAGCACATTGATATTAGGCATCATTTCATTAGAGATCTTGTTTATCATTCAATTGTAACTCTAGAGCATATGCCTACTAAAAATCAACTTGCGGACTTGTTCACCAAGCCCTTGGACAAAGAGAGGTTTAAAACTCTTAGAATGTCCATTGGCATGATTTGTGTTGATTAATGTGCTTGTGTGAATGTGGGTGGCTTGATAAGCAAAACTTTATTTGTATATCAATATCTTTGAGAGCTACTCACTTGAGAAGTAATGATCTTAAGCTAATAACTCTTATTGTTTCTAGATCATGCATTTGAGCTTGAAAATCTTATTTTTGAAAAGTACACAAATGCTTCTCTTATATGTTTTAGTTTTGAGTATATGTGTTTGAATATGTGTAGATAGTGGATGCATTTAGAAGCCTATTGCTTAGTACATGATAATTGACCTATGATATGTATCCATTTTGCTTCTGCACTACATAGTATTCAATGAGCACCCTCTTGGAAAGGGCTACATGCATTGGTTGTGAAGCCGCCCAATGTTGGAAAGGGCTACGCCTTTGTGTTGAGTGAAAGTTGCCAAGAGGTGTATATGTTTTTGTTAGAAAAAATCAAAGAAGAGTTGAAAGAATCATAAAAAATAAATAAATAAATAAATAAATAATATTTGATTCTAAGCCTAAAAGAAATGGAAAATAAAAAAGGCTTAATGGTGTATAGTTGAGAATTGTGAAAAGCTCGGGTTGACAAATAGAAACGGGAAAACGAGCCACATGCACACACACGCTCACATGTTGATAACTATTCTTTTAAAGCGAAAATACGGATGAATATCGGTTTTACTTATTTTTGGAAAAGCTTTAAGTTGGATAGGTGTGGAAATTGTTTGCATGTTGATATCACAATTACTCATTCTATATATGTGAGAAGCATTCACACACACACATATTTTGCTTATATACTTGATTCATTGGCAATGTGAGAATATTTTTGAGAGATTAATGAAAATCTATGATTCTCTCTTGGACTTTGAAAAGTGATGAAATATTTTCTCTTATTGCTTGAATGTGTGAATGTTTGAATCCCTTGTGAACAAATCTACTTGGTGATAATATGTGGAGCATATGTTAAGAGGGAGCTTTAGTTTATTCAACTACGCTTTCTATACGATTTGTTTGCTTAATATCTCATTAACTATCTCTTGTGCCCTTTGTCTATTCCTTGACAAAAAGGGGGAGAAATTGTATACCTCACCTTGTTTAATATGGGGGAATCCATGTTTGACATAGGGGAGATTTGTATACCTCACCTTTGTGCTTATTGGAGACTTTGTCTTAAGGGGGAGAATTCTTGTCCTAAGGGGGAGAAAAGAATTCTTGTCTTATTTGTGTTAAGGTGTTTAAGGGAGAGTTTTTAATGTGCTAACATTTATTCACTTGAGATAAGGGAAGTTTTATTTTTGCTTATGTGATAGTTTCTCATCATTCTTCTTTGGAAGAAGTTCTCTTGTTGGTTGTTTCTTTTCTCATAGGTACTTTGAAGTTCTAAGAAGTGATTCTGGAAGACTCAAGAAGACTTGAAGACCTTTTAGTCTAGGGATCTCTTTGTAATGTGAGGATGAGAGAATGCTATCAACATTGAGTCTATTGGAGTGATCAATGTATGGTGAGGATGAGGTTTTGCCATGGAATAGCCAAAAGGGGAGATTGTAAGATCCGTTATTTGTATTGGCTTGATTCCATTGCAAAACGCTCTATATTTGTATTAGTAGTTGCTTAACTATTTCTTGGAAGAAAAGAGCCTCAAAGGTGAAAAAGCAACATCTTGTGCAAATATCGTCCTCAAGGGGAACATCGCTTACTTGGATGCTAAGGTATCAAGATTCTTCTTCCTCTTGCAAGGCGTAAGGCAACCACAAACAAATCATTCATAAGTGTCTCTGCATCATTGTGCACCATTTATATAACACATTCACATGATTTTATATGCTCATGCATTGAACTCAAATGCTCCAACATTTTAGAGTTGCATGTTCTAGGACTATGTCTAGGAAATGGCATTCATATGTGAACTTGTATTTGTATGTTTGAGTTTCTTATGTTTTGGACTTTTAATTGATCTTAATTGATTCTTTATTGAGTCTCGGTCAATTCGGTTACTCATACGTTAAGTTTCGAGTCCAAACGATGTAGCTACGCTACTTTTCGTTCTCATTCGTTGAGTTGTCTTTGTCGTCATTTCTGAGATGAATTCTCAACCGTTTGTCAAATTTTCATAGTCATTGTGGTGAGTGAGGGAGTCACAATTCGTAATCCAAAAACGGATTCGAATTCGGAGTTCGGATGCCCGTATACGGCTAAAGAACGCGAGAGGTGCGCGAGGGAGCTTGCTCGGCCAAAGGCCAAGCATGGAGGCCACGTGTGGACCACGTGTGCCACACGGCCAGAGTCCCTCTCTGGCCACGTGTGGCACACGCTGCCCACACGTAGGCATGGCTGAAATGCCTCTATTTTTTGGACAAATTTGCCCCTCTTCCCTCCTCCTCAAATGACCTCTCTTCCCTTCATTTTAATACAACTTGAACAAGATCAAATCTGAAATTCTGCAGAACTGTTCATGTTTTTGATTGACTTACTTTGATCATAACTTCTTCATACGAACTCGAAATCGAGTGATTCAAAAGCCAAAATTGTTGGTCTCAACGAGAGCTACAAACACCAAGCATTTTTAGAGGCATTTGATTTCATCATTTTTCACAGCACTCTGATTTTCAGTACGAGGTCAATTAGTTGTATGTGATACTTCTTCTCTTGCAATTTCATTTGATCATCTCTATGATTCTTTCTATTTGATTTTTGAAATATGTTGAGAAGTATGTTAGATCATATGCTAGGGTTGTATGATTGATTAGTTAATTGAGTTTAGCTTTGTGATTTCTCTTAAACATATTTTTGCTAAACTTGATATTGATTGAAATTGATTCTAGAAATTGTTTTTTATAATGTGCTTCATGTTATTTTCTAGGCTCAATTTCTTGATATAAGAACTAAGATTTTTGTGAAATATATTGAATATCTTAATCTTGTTCTTATTGTTTTGACATGCTTTGATTTCTAGATAGATTTGTGATTGTGTGTTGATAGTATATTCTAGATTATCATTAAGCATGTTCATAGAGTGTGTTTGATCTACTTACTCTTTTTGTGTGTGCTTGCATCATTTGCATCACTTAGATCATTGCTTTGTAATAGGTTGAAGTCTCTTGTCAAGGTGAGTGAAGCCTATTTGACTTGAGCAAGAAGACTTGGCTAGGAAAGGTTTTTGGATAGCCAAGCAAGAAGCCTTAGTTAGAATCAAGGTGATTAGGATAATTAAGCAAAGTCTTAGCAAGGAGTTTAATACTCCTGATGGTTGAGCTAGGATAGCTTAACTAGGATCTCTTGATCTAGATTGCTAAGCAAAGAAATCTTCCTAGAGGCTTTTTAGTCTTGGATAGGAAGTTGCTCTCTAGAGGTGTGGGATACATCTTGGATAGAGAGTAGGCTAGGTAATTCACTAGGCCTTTGAGAGATGATTAGGATTTGATAGCTTGAAATGGATATCATAGTGTTGATAGCTTTGAGTGTGTAAGTTCTTTTCGTATAGTGGATTTGCTTTGCCGGTGGTTGTGGATTCAACCCGTGGATGTTTCCTCTTTGAGGTTTTACCACGTAAAAACATTGTGTCTCATTTTTGCTTTATATTTCCTTATCTTCCATATGTTCTCTTGTATTTATTCTTTTGTATATTGATGCTTACATGAATTGATTCATAATATACAATTGCTATATCATTACAAGTATTCATTTTCATTCTTATATTCCGCATCTTTTTGAATATTGGAAGAATTTTGGACTATACCTATTCACCCCCCCACCCCCCCCCCCCCCCCCCCCCCCCCCCTTTCAAGTATAAAACACTAAACTTTAAAGGGAATTTCAGTTGTGGATGCTGGAAATGAAGGTGTTAATGGTGCTAAGAAATAGGCTATTAGTGTTAAGCGTGGTGAGGGTGGTGAGGAATATGAGGCTATTGTTGAGGTGGTTAAGGCTGTTGGGTCTACTGCAATCGAGGTACATTCTATAAATGATAGTGATTTTGTCATGTATATCTATAACATAATGTTAGTGTTTATGTTATGTATATGGTTTTCGGCCTGGGAACAATTCTGTAATAGTGTTTTTGTTAAGCATATGAGTATATCTAAGGTTTGTACTTTACTACATATTTAATTTTATGTAGAACTTGGGGGGAAAATCCATCCTTGACTTGGAACAATATTCATCCCCGTCCAAGTGTTTTATTGGCCAGAACCTCCCCGGTAGTGTGGTAGAACTTACAGAGGCCGACCCTAATGTTGACTATAAAGACTTCGACAAACAAAGGGCTTAAAGGCGTTCAAGGTATCTTGACAGCCCATACACAGATCCGATGCCCAAGAGGACAAAGAAATCACATGACATCTTGGAAGATATAGACTCAATTGACTTCACTTCTTTCTTGAAGAACGACGACCAAGTTTAGTAATATTCCATTCCTGTAATCTGTTATATTGACATGATTTTCTATGTATTCATTTTTGAATACTTGTACTAATGTACTGTATTCATTTTGTAATAGTTATTATACGGGTCAACTCCTTCCCATGACACGTCAACATTTTCAAGACCTAGTCAACATCGAAAAGTGGATATCATATTTGGTAACATAATTAACTATCATGTTCTTCTTGGTTATTAAGGCTTTATGTTACTTATTTCGTAACGTACATCACTGCATATACACAGCACATTCATAGTTACTTTGATATCCTATGGAGGAGACGATCGAACAATGAGCTTAACTACATGAAAAACATTGGATTGGTTACCACATCTTTCTTTGTAAGTATTACCCTAGTTATATGATATGGTATATGAAAATGTGTTTATGCATGTTTCTGACAATGTGTTGTAATGCATTTAATTTTGAGCCTATGATTGATTGATATATAAATTATCTTAATGAATGTATTTTTATTTTTATGACAGACTGTCATAAACATTACATGGAAAGATGAAATGAAATTGCTGGACAACTTGAGGGACATAGCACAATTTGAGAAGGATGAGCAGGAAAGAAGTCAGCCGGAAGAAACTAGTTCTCCTCCTCCTAAACAGGAAAAAAAAAAAAAAAGCAAAAAAAGGGTCAAGAAGATCAGCGATCCTTCTCCTAAAGCTATCAATGTCTAGGAAGACTACCTAGAATTCGTTCCTTTAGATTACCAACCAAGTCCAGACATCCTCAAACATGTTACAGGGCATGAACTTCTATACCCTCAACCTTGGTGGCAAATGGATTCAGTAAGTTGTTGGAAATGACGTTGTGTTGTCATTATATATTTCCCAAGCCGAATCTATTATATATACAAGTGCTCATTTCGTGCCACGTTCCCAGCCATTGGGTGCTATGCCATGTACTGCTCAAGGAAGGAAATGTAATGTTATTTGACTCATTGAATGAACGGAGGAGCGGACTTAGTAATCATCTAAAAGACATTCGTGGGTTGCTTTACCTATTGCCATCTATTTTGAAGCATCCTGGTTACTATCAAGAAATGAAGATGGAGCCTCATGCCACCCCATTCACAGTTGAAAGTCTGCACAGTGATGTCATTCCACAATAAGATGATGGGTATGTTTGACTTCCTTTTGATTACTTTTTATGCACTTTATTTACTTTCCTAAAGATACTTATGTTTGACATATCCCATCATTTAATAGAAGCAGTTGTGGTGCCTTTCTAATGAAGTATACCGAGTTGATTATGGCTGGAGTACCAACTCCATGGAAATCAATTTTTGAACAAAAGAATATCAAAAACTTTTGTAAGGCCGTTGCAGTTGACATTTACACCAATGGTCAAGTCTGTAATTCCCCATAGACTTGTACAGCTTTGGAATTTAGTGGTAACGCTGAGAATGTTTTGTGCACTTCAAATTTGCTGGGAATGTTATGATGTATTTTGTGCCTAGGACAATTCTGTTAGGCCTAGGAACAACTCTTCTAGGCCTACGATATTTGTTCCCAAGCTTAAGAGACTTGTAGTCATCAACAAAGGTCTCAGTCACCATCTTTGTTAACTGATGTATTTATCCAATAACTCTCAAAAATCAATATTAAAATTCAATGATCTTCACTGTAACAGTAGATGCATATATATATAAGACTGTGAAAAAGTCTGTTAGGCCTGGGAACAACTCTTGTAGGCCTAGGAGATTTGTTCCCACGCTTAGGAGACTTGTAGTCACCAACAATGGTCTTAGACGCCCAGTCATATAAAACTCCATATCAGGAAAACGTAGCATATAAAACTCCTAGGTCAATGGGAACAATTCTCCTAGGCCTTAGAACAATTCTCTCAGGCCTTGGATAATTGTTCCCAAGCCTGCAATAAACTGTGAAATTTTCTATTTTTTTAGAAACAGCTGTACAATAAACTGATGGCTTTCCCTAGTGTACATCGGTTCATTATCCAAGGCCTGGTTACAATAACCAAAAAATAAAAATAAATGTTCATTTAAGGCACATTGGTTCATTTTGTATTTAAAAGGTTACAATGGTTCATTCTTCAATGAAATCAATGTCAAGGTGACTCTTCAGTTTTCACTGATATGGATTATCTTCTTCCACTATAAATATCAGTTACATATTGGTCACAAAAGTCTTCAAGTTTCCTCAGTTATTTGTTTCATCATTTCCTTTTTACAAATTGAAATGGAAGCAAACGGCAAGAGCAGTCACAAGATGAGGAGACCATCATGAAGGAGGGTGAAAATGCAAAACAGCTATGTGATGATTATACTGTTTTGATGGGAAAATTTTAGAATCTAGAAGCTGAAATCATCAACTTAAACATTGAGATTGAAGCAAGAGACAACGAACTCAATGGACTCTACCAACTTGTTGAACAAATGCAGAAGAAGTTGATGGACTTCAACATTCCACCATCACCCTAAACAAAAACATAACATGTTGTACCACCGTTTTATTATTATTATTATTATTATATTATCATGTTTTTTTTTTTTTTTTTTTTTTTTGTGGGGTAATGGAAGTTATTGGTTTTGTTTTCACATACTTTACACATTTCACAGGTGCATTTTATATTCCTTCATTAACTCATACCAGAACCAACAGAACAAATAAAATGCTCCTTCATTAAGTAAACAAACATAACAGAACAAATAAAATGCAACTTCATTACTCATACCAGCAGAACAGAACAAACAAGGTCTTTCAAACAAACTTGCCTACTATCACTACAAAAAAAAAAAAGCCTATCAATGACGAACTATTTCCGATGGCACTAATTGCCGACGGAAATGGTACCTTTTCTGACGGCCGTTTCAGTGCCGTCGGAAATGAGTAAAAATATGATATCACATTTCCGATGGCAAAATGCCGTCGGAAATAGGCAACAAGCCGTCAATTTTGTTCTCAATTCCGACGGCACAAAAAGTGCCGTCGGAAATAGTATTTGTCCCGTTGAAAATAAGGAAAAGGAATACACTATTTCCGACGGCCTAAATGCCGTCGGAAATAATCTTGTTCCATTTGAAAAAAAAAATGGAATACAGTATTTTCGACGGCCTCAATGCCGTCGGAAATAGTCTTGTTCCATTTGAAAAAAGAAAAAGGAATACACTATTTTCGACGGCTTAAATGCCGTCAGAAATAGTCTTGTTCCATTTGAAAAGAAAAAAAATGGAATACATTATTTCCGACGGCCTCAATGCCGTCGGAAATAGTCTTGTTCCATTTGAAAAAAAAAATACATTATTTCCGACGGCATTGAGGCCGTCGGAAATAGTCTTTGTTTTGTTGATCCCGTTATCATGGAATAAATAAATAATTTATTATTATAATATTAATTAATAAATTATAATGGAATGTATGTAATTTATAACACTACACAAAAAATGTGACTTGTAGGTCAATATTTTAAATGTATCATTATATGTGTTAAATGTATCCAAAATTCACTGTCAACAAAAACTTTAATAATTTTAATAATTTTTTTTTTTTTAAAAATATCTCAATAGTTATATTTAAATAGTATACAAAAAAAAATATATTTAATTACATAGTATACAAACATATCTATAGCTTATATATAAATAATATGCAAAAAACATCAGATATATGGTTATAGCAAAATGGTAAGGGAAACCCTTATTGTTATCCAGATCAAGGGTTCAAGCCACATGAATTTCATGGATTTAAAGTGCCACATGCTGGGTGATGTGGTGCATGTCATGGTGACATGGCGCGTGACGCGTGACACGTGACGAGCGATGTGGCGACTATCAAGTCCAGTCATGCTTTTTTTTTTTTTTTTTAATTCGACTATTTCCAACGGCAATAATTCCAACGGCAATAAGCCGTCGGAAATAGCGGTAAAGCCGACGAAAATACAAGTAATTTTGACCACCTTGAATCACTATTACCGACGGCACTTTTATCTTTTCCGACGGCCATGGCCGTCGGAAATGGTAGTATTTGTGACGGCCCGTCAGTGAATAGTTATTTCTGACAAGCATATTGTGACGGTCTCTAACGGCTTTTCCCCATCGAAAAAGGGTATTTCCGACTGGAAATGGTCTTTTCCGACGGCATTTAACCGTAGGAAAAGACCATTTTTATTGTAGTGTATAACTCCCAAAATAAAAACGAATATGAAAAAAAAAAAAAAAAAACAACATCACGCTAGTGCTTTCACTCTTCTCAGATACCTTCTCAGCAACATTCATAGGAGATTAAGGCTAAGAATGACTTTCACTCTTCTCAGATACCTTCTCACCAATATTCACACTACTTATCATTTTATATGCTTCATCGGTTGAGTTAAACTTCTTGTAAGATGCTCTTGGAAAACCATCTACATGTTCATGACATTCATTCTAAGAACTAAACACACCTGTTTTCCTTCCTTTGAAAACTACATAAATAGATTTCTTCCTCATTGGTGTTCTCACACTTTACAGATATCTGTAAATCGAAAAAATGTGAGGAAGGAAATTAGGCAAAACCTTGTTGTGTAAATCAGGCAAAAATGTCAAAGGGTTGGAGTATGGGTGAAGCCAATAGGTTTTCCTTCAACAGGTATACAAAGCGAAAAAGATGAAGAACCCTAACTTTGCTTGTTTTGGAACATGTGAAGAACAAGTGAAGAGGAAGAAGAAGGGTTTGCATGTTTGCCTAGGAAGAAGAGGAAGGATCAGTGATTTAGTGCAAGTGGGATCCACTTTAATGAGAAGAATGAGATTTGTTGGGATCCATCTGTAATCCAATACCATTTGATGACGTGTCGAGTAAATATGTGGGATCTGTCGTGACATGTGTCACCAACGAACATTACCAACGAAAAACAACTGAGCTTGGGAAAGTTTTCACGGCCTAGGAAAGTTTTCACGGCCTAGGAATAAATTAGTTTGGGCCTTGGAATTGTTCTCATGCCTTACAATTTTCCTATGTATACGAAATTATGGGGACCCCACAATAATCTCAATGATTGACATGGTCCAACGATGAAGGGGTATCAATGGAAATCTATACGTGAAGTTTCGAGATCATCAAATGGTCGAACAAGTACGTCGGTACTCATTACACTAGCGATAGCAAATAACCCTTTGAAATATTAACCCCTAAGTGCCTAAGAGTTCTTTTAAAAGCTTGTAACTTGTTCTTGTTGCTTGAATCGATCTCCCATATTAGATTTATACTTCTAAAATCAATTCCGATGTGTGCACATCGCTTTCTAAAAACATCTCGTGCAATCGGAAAAAATATATATATATATTTAAATCGAAATTAAATCCACCATGGGCCTAGGAGTTGTTCTTACGCTTAAAGTACCGATTCTTAGGCCTTCAACCTCTTGAGCTTAGTTCCTTCTTATCAGCCCCACTACTGATGACGTAGTAACAAAAAACACCTGAGCCTAGGGCAGATTTGACAGGCCTAGGAAGAAAAGGAAGGATCAGTGATTTAATGCAAGTGGGATCCACTTTAATAAGAAGAAGGAGATTTATTGGGATCCATCTGTAATCCACTACCATTTGATGACGTGTCGACTAAATATGTGGGATCCGTCATGACACGTGTCACAAACGAACGTTGACAATGAAAAACAACTGAACCTGAGAAAGTTTTCACGGCCTAGAAATAAATTAGTTTTGGCCTAGGAATTGTTCTCAGGCCTTACAGTTTTCCTCCGTATACGAAATTATAGGGGCCCCGCAATAATCTCAATGATCGCCATGGTCCAACGATGAAGGGGTATCAATGGAAATCTGTACGTGAAGTTTCGAGATCATCAAACGATCAAACAAGTACGTCGGTACTCATTACACTAGCGATAGCAAACAACCCTTTGAAATATTAACCCCTAAGTGCATAAGAGTTCTTTCAAAAGCTTGTAAGTTGTTCTTGTTGCTTGAATCAATCTCCCGTATTAGATTTACAATTCCGAAATCAATTCCGATGTGTGCACATCGCTTTCTAAAAACATCCCGTGCAATCAGAAAAAAAAAATCTCAAAGAAATATATTTAAATCGAAATTAAATCCACCATAGGCCTAGGAGTTGTTCCTAGGCTTAAAGTACCAATTCCTAGGCCTTAAACCTCCTGGGCTTAGTTCCTTCTTATCAGCCACACTACTGATGACGTGGCAACGAAAAACAATTGAGCCAATGAAAGTTTTCAAGGCTTAGGAATAAATTAGTTTGGGCCTAGGAACTGTTCTCAGGCCTTAAACATTACTCATAGGCTTAACTTATCCTCTGTTTTCAAGATCAATAACAGCAGCCTTAACCAATAACTACAGCAATATCAACAGCAAATAATCCTAGACCTGTTTTGGTTCAACAGCCATCAACAAAAAACACAAACAAATATACATACACCATAAAACATCACAAAAAGTCGTACAAAATAATATTTCCAATGAACACAAATGATATATAAACCTGAATACAAACAAATATACATACATACACCAAAAACCTTAAAAAAAAATATAGGTTAACAAGTTCCCTAAAACAAGATCCAATGTTCACAGCTCCAGGTCACAGCCAAGACACTTAGATGACTGCAAGCCCATCGGCTTTCTCTTCATCCGTGTCAATCAAGGTAGGTTCAGGTGGCTTGTCCGGGCTCTTCCATCTGGTGTGACCTTCTTTCTTACAAATGCTACACTATCGAGCTTTTTTGGCTGGTTTGCTTGTGCTAGATGATGGTTCCGGATAAGTTGTTTAATTGTGTCCTTTTTTTCCACACTTTGAACAAGAAGCTAACTTTCTTTTCTCCCCGGCAGACGGTATCCTCAACTTCTTTGGTCATCCTGGCAGAATCTTTTTCTTCCATGGCAATACGATACGGTTCCGGATTACATCAAGAATGTCCCAAGATTCGGGATCCGGAACAGGGTTTACACTCATTTCATAAGCATGTTTAAGAAATTTTATTGTGTATAGCTCAAAAGCCATTGAGTTGGTTGACCTACCTTTGAACCTAGGCCATAACACACCAACAAACACAAATTAAAGTTTGTAAAATAAACCATAACAAATAAATGTATAGAGTTAAAAGACCGGGAAGCATACCTAGCAACCGCCATTGCATGAGAACATGGCAACTCATCTAAATCTCATTGATGGCATGAGCAAGAACTGTTATCGAGGTCAACGGTTCTAGAAATCCATTTGTCATCTACCTTAAATGTATTGAAGTGAATGAGGTGTATCTCAGACTAATTCGCTGTATCTGTCAAATCTTTGATGTGTTCGTCTGCAAACGTTGTCAAGTATGTAGACATTTCACATGCATTTGTCCGATGATCGTAGAACCACCTTTGCAACAAATCTCTGATACATTCCGCCATTGTTGTGATAGACAATTTTCTGATCGCAAGTAGACAAAAATTCATTGACTCAGCAATGTTGATGGTCATAAAAGAGGTCATATTTCTAGGGCTATGTACACGTGAAAACTTCTTTACCTTAACGGCCATGAGCTCATCGTACACCTTTCGACATGATTCTTTCAACTCACCCATTAAACGGTCAAACTCCTCGATACGATATGCATACGTAGCATGGTAGTTGTAAGATCCGTTATTTGTATTGGCTTGATTCCATTGCAAAACGCTCTATATTTGTATTAGTAGTTGCTTAAGTTTTTTTCTTGGAAGAAAAGAGCCTCAAAGGTGAAGAAGCAACATCTTGTGCAAATATCGTCTTCAAGGGGAACATCGCTTACTTGGATGCTAAGGTATCAAGATTCTTCTTCCTCTTGCAAGGCGTTAGCGCACACACACACAATTCATACATGTGTGTCCCTGCATCGTTGTGCACCATTTATATAACACATTCACATGATTTTGTATGCTCATGCATTGGACTCAAATGCTCATACATTTTAGAGTTGCATGTTCTAAGACTATGTCTAGGAAATGGCATTCATATGTGAACTTGTGTTTGTATGTTTGTGTTTCTTGTGTTCTGGACTTGTAATAGTGCTTAATTGATTCCTTATTGAGTCCCGGTCATTTCGGTTACTCATACGTTAAGTTTCGAGTCCAAACGATGTAGCTACGCTACTTTTCGTTCTCATTCGTTGAGTTGTGTTCATCGTCGTTTTCCGAGATGAATTCTCAACCATTTTTCAAAGTTTCATAGTCTTCGTCGTGCGTGAGGGAGTCACGGTTTGTAATCCGAAAACGGATTCGAATTCGGAGTTCGGATGCCCAAATACGGCTGAAGAACGTGAGAGGTGCGCGAGGATATCGCTTGGCCAAAAGCCAAGCAAGGGGTGGCCACGTGTGGACCACGTGTGCCACACGGCCAGAGCTCCTCTCTGGCCACGTGTGGCACACACTGGCCACACATGGACTGGCCAAAGTCCCCCCAAAATTTGGACAAGTTTGCCTCTCATCTCCCTCCTCAAATGATCTCTCTTCCCTCCATTTTTTCATAACTTGAACAATCAAAAATTCTGATCTTCTGCAGAATTGCTCATGATTTTGATTTACTTACTTTGATCATAACTTCTTCATACGAACTCGAAATCGAGTGATTCAAAAGCCAAAATTGTTGGTCTCGACGAGAGCTACAAACCCCAATCATTTTCAGAGGCATTTGATTTCGTTATTTTTCGCAGTACTCTGATTTCCAGTACGAGGTCATTAGTTGTATGTGATACTTCTTCTCTTGCAATTTCATTTGATCATCTCTATGATTCTTTCTATTTGATTGTTGAAATATGTTGAGAAGTATGTTAGATCATATGCTAGGGTTGTATGATTGATTAGTTAATTGAGTTTAGCTTTGTGATTTCTCTTAAATACATTTTTGCTAAACTTGAGATTGATTGAAATTGATTCTAGAAATTGTTTCTATAATGTGCTTCATGTTATCTTCTAGGCTCAATTTCTTGATATAAGAACTAAGATGTTTGTGACATATATTGAATATCTTAATCTTGTTCTTATTGTTTTGACATGCTTTGATCTCTAGATAGATTTGTGATTGTGTGTTGATAGTATATTCTAGATTATCATTAAGCATGTTCATAGAGTGTGTTTGATCTACTTACTCTATTTGTGTGTGCTTGCATCATTTGCATCACCTAGATCATTGCCTTGTAATAGGTTGAAGTCTCTTGTCAAGGTGAGTGAAGCCTATTTGACTTGAGCAAGAAGACTTGGCTAGGAAAGGTTTCCGGATAGCCAAGCAAGAAGCCTTAGTTATAGCAAGGAGTTTGAATACTCCGGATGGTTGAGCTAGGATAGCTTAACTAGGATCTCTTGATCTAGATTGCTAAACAAAGAAATCTTCCTAGAGGCTTTTTAGTCTTGGATAGGAAGTTGCTCTCTAGAGGTGTGGGATACATCTTAGATAGAGAGTAGGCTAGGTAATTCACTAGGCCTTTGAGAGGTGATTAGGATTTGATAGCTTGAAGTGGATATCATAGTGTTGATAGCTTTGAGTGTGTAAGTTCCTTTCATATAGTGGATTTGCTTTGCCGGTGGTTGTGGATTCAACCCGTGGATGTTTCCTCTTTGAGGTTTTACCACGTAAAAAACATTGTGTCTCATTTTTGCTTTATATTTCCTTATCTTCCATATGTTCTCTTGTATTGATTCTTTTGTATATTGATGCTTACATGAATTGATTCATAATATACAATTGCTATATCATTACAAGTATTCATTTTCATTCTTATATTCCGCATCTTTTTGAATATTTGAAGAATTTGGGACTATACCTATTCACCCCCCCTCTAGGTATAAAATACTAAACTTTAAAGGGAATTTCAGTAGTAAAGCCACATCACATCATCCCTCTGCTTGTAAAATCTTTTCAGATTTTATGCCAAGTGGTACACACAAATCCCATGTGCTGCATCTGGGATATGGTTTCAATTGCATTAAATATACCATTGTGCTGATCCAAACATCACACGGTCCAGATTTTGGATCCTTTTATGGAGTTTCTTCAAAAACCAAGTCCATGTGCATTCAGAGTTTGCAAACCCAAACGCCAAAGGGTATATCATCCTGTTTCTGTCTTTACACACCACAACTAACAAAACACCCCTAGTCCTAGCCTTCAAGTGGGTAGCATCGATGCTGATAACCGGCTTAATAACAGAATTGAACCCCTCTATAGAGGCTCCAATTGCCATGAATGTATATTTCAACCGGTTTTTTGAGTCCGTCTTGATTTTTGTTATAGTCCTGGGGCTCGATTGTTCCAAAACATTAAAAAAAAAAAAACGGCAACCTCTGAAAGGATTCCCACGGATCGCTGAATACATGATTCAAAGCATGCTCCTTCGACCTGTAGGCTTTGTTGTAATAGAGGTTTATGTCATGCTGCTCCCTCATCTCATAAACTATATCTTTAGGATGGATGATGCGCCCGGGATCGCTATATTTACTTGCAAACAAATCCCCTATCACGGCGGCACTTACACGTTTAAATTCAACGTTGTAGTTGTCATTTCTCTCACATGTGTGCTCATTAACGAACGCCTTCACATGCCAATAAGTCCCCCTATTTGACTTCCATGCCCAAAGAACCCATCCAAAACCTCTCTGAGTACATTCGGCAGTGAATCGTGTATTCGAAGATCGTGAAACCCTGTACTCAAACCTCTTTGCAAATGCATACAAGCCTACAACTTGCTTCAATGTAGCCTTGTCCTTGAACATTTTTCCTTTGTATAATGGACCTTGATTTGCTGAATTGTCAAACACATCCAATGACCGAACGGCTTTAATTGAGTAAAGCTCTGAGCTTGATACTGTCCACCGTGTGTTCATGAAAGGTGAAGAACTGTTGGGTGTTCCACTCACCCCTCGTTCTTCTGTTCCAAGAACTATTGCCGCTTGCCCACCACCAGCATCATCATCATCATCATCATCATCAGCACTACTCTCATCTTCTGTATCACTGGTTTTTGAACTATCGGACCTTCTGGAAGTATCGATGCTTTTGGAACTATCATTTTCACCCATAAATGCATGCTTGGTAGTAAATGCTAGCGTCGCTTCATCATTGCCTGTTGACTTAAATCTGGGTGAAGCCTGAAATGCCAGAGGATTATTGCTTCCACTAACTGAATTATAGTTTGGAGTAGCCGCTAGAGACTGTGGAATATCGGTGGGTTTAACAAGGGAGATCATACATGCTGAGTTGATTGGATTTGGTGGAGGTCGAAATTCAGGTTAGTTGACAAATTCAACATCAATTGCGGCCTAACCTTTTTCCTTATAAACAATCACGAACTCTACATCATCGTCACTCATAACAAATAGTGTAACTTTATCAACTCCCGTTTCCACATGCGAAGTTAGCTTCAACTCAATTTGGTCTCTACTAACCCCTGTCCTCTGGTATATCTTTTCCACCAATTCATCGTATGCTCTGTTGTCTTTTTTTATTAGACGTACTGAAAACGAAATAGAGCCGGTAAACGCGTTACCCTTCTAATGCTCACCGCACTGAACTAATAGCCAATACATGATATCCTTAGACCTTGAAAAAAAAAAAACATGATTTTTGTCAATAACAATAACAGTATATCAATTTAGGTGAGTGCCTAGGAACAATATTTTAGGCCTAGGAATATAGGAATGGTTCCTAGGCCTAAAACATTCCTCCCGGGCTTAGCCCTCTTTCTGTTTTCACCTTTCAACCCCTTCAACGGGGATTCCATAACACCAGCCAACAATAACAACAGCAAATAACAACTGTTTTGGTTCAATTAACAAATATACAAACAAATTTACATACACCATCAACACAAACAAATGTACATACACCCAATAGCAAGCGAAATCGTAACACAAACCCCATATACATAGACCACCAACCCTCACAAAATCACCTAAAACTTTTCCCCACCAAACCATACAACAAATTACTTGGATTCTTAACTACAACAGTACTGCACCTCATAAAAGCTTGATGTGGCATTTAATCAAACACCTTAACTAAACCCAACAATACTACATACACAAACCCCATTTCATAGGAAACAAATTCAAAACCATCAATCCCTCATTCTATCAAAAACGTCTCAAACTTAAACAACAGTAAAAGACAGAGATATTCAATGACATTGAAAACTTAAGTGTCATCACGGGACTTACATTGACTGTCTATGCTCGATTTCAAACTTGACAATGAAGCTCGATTGAAGGAGGTGGCGGTCGAGGATGATTTGAACAGATTACGGTCGGTAGCACGGTCGGGTCGATTATGGTTGGATTGGATTCCATCGACAGAAGAACGATGGAAAAGATGACCCAAGTTCGATAGAGGATTCCGGTCGATGGAGAAGATGACCCATTTTCTGAAATGGAGAAAATGTCCCAAATTCTGAAAGTTTTGGTTTTCTTCAGTAAACTGAAAGAGATGGAAAGAAGGGCAGTTTTGTCCTTACATATTGTTAGAGGGTAATTAAGTCATTTTGCTGGGTTTAATTGTTGAGGGCATTATTGTCTTAGGAAGGCTATTTCCTAAAAAGTAAATATCAGAAAAGGCTAGATATGCAATTTTTTTCCCAATGGGCTATTTTCTAAAAAGTGAATGTTGGAATAGGCTATTTTTGCAAGGTCCCCATCCAAGAATTTACATTTGCAATATGTTCAGGAACTGTCATGGTCGATCCTTCAATTGGACTAGATGTTACGCAGTATATATGTTAATCCTTTATCAGCAAACTTTGTAAGCAAATGTCCAATAGTAAGAAGTAGAGACCATTTCAGCTCCATAACCAGATTTGATAAGTAAATTACATGAATTAGGTTACCCATTATTGGGAAACAGGAGAAGATCTTAAGAAATGAACTTCCTCCAACCAGGCCCAATTCAACCACTTTTGCATCTATTTAGATTTTTGTGCAAATTTCCCTTTTTCCCATTTTAGCTTTTTTTTTCTCCTCCTTTTTCAATTCTGCCACTTCAACCTTCAGAGCAGCTTTTTGCAACTTTCTCTTTCTGTGGAAATAGACTGTGATCAATTAGATGTTTGTGAAAATATATACAAATAAAAAATTTGGTACCCAATGACATAATAACTTCCATGACACACAACCTAGATGGACATTCCTGCAGTGAAAAGTTCTCTTAAAAAAGACAACATGTTGTGAGTTGTGACTGAGTATTTTACCTTTAATCCTTAAATAAGGAATTGGCTCACAATATGGACACCCAGTTTTCTAGAAACAAAGACATAAGGCATATGAAGGATAACAAGTAAAAGATGTGAAAGAATAAAAATGTGACACACAACCCAAATCCTGTTCTAGGTAGATAGAGTAAGATAGTAAATTTTTTTACACAGCAAACTTTGAGGAATTTACAAAAGAAGCTGGTTAGTTATGATCATGGAGCCTTAGTAGAAAATATCATACTAGTATCATCCAGCGAATAGGTTGGTTGTGAAGAATTGTCCCAAGACATTTGGATCATATTAGCATGTTACCTGTATTATATTATATTTACAAGAAAGAAAATGAAATCCAAATAATAAAGAAACTTTCTTTTGCATGTTAATCAGGCATCACACAATCACTAAATAGAACTGATTTAAACATACCCACAAGGCAATTGGACGTAACAATTCTAGAATGCCATTCCGAGTCCTTTGCATTATCAAAACCAGAACACGTTGCTTCATTCTGCCCCAAATCTTCCCTTCCAGAACCATTTTCAAATTCATTTGTAAGATTTTTATAAAATTGTAAGCAACTGTTACCTAAAAATCGTTCTTGGGATGGAATTCCAAATAACAAATTTAAAGGGACCAAGATCGAGATTGACCCTGGTCGGAGGGGTATCACGTAGTTTGATACCGACTAAGTCCCTATCAATGCAAGTACAATATAAAGTTTAAGAAATGACTCAGAAATAAGTTTTATTTGATCGTCCCTTTGCATTACAATATGCGAACTATTTCTTATTCGGGTTACAATGGTGTATGGAGATCCTACAAAGGTAACAGAGATGGTGATGGTGGCGAAACTGTGCCTGTCGATAAGTAGAGTGTAGGGTTTTTTGGAGAAGATCCTCTCTTCCGATGAATAAGTAGTTGTATATATAGGTCATGTTGCTTGCCATGCACTCCTATAATTTCGGGCTAGGGTTTGGCAGCTGCAGGATCCTCTTCCTTTTAGGAGGTAATCTCGGAGCTTTTACGTGTAGAATCCAGTCTTCCCTTCCTAGGAGGAGTCAATCTCTCACCTTCCTAATTAGATTCTTACTGTGCTAACCTGTTCAAGATAGGACTCTCTGGTGAGAAGGAGTATACCTCATTTGTACGGCGGCGTTTTATTGGATCTTTTGTGGAGCTTTTAGTTCCTGGTGTAAGAATCTTGCTTCCTGGTGCCCTTCTGTTTAGCTGGCCGTTTACATCCAGTAAGCGTCCTACTGATGGAGTAGGGGAACGTGTAGCTGATATTGTAGCGGGATGCTTAGTAGAACTCCATGCCAAGGTGCTGCGAAGTTCATACGATAGTGGGATGCTCAGGAGGACCCCGCATTGGGGCGTTGCGGGGTTCCTAGGAAGCCCGGTCATTGGATCACACGGTGAGTTTTAGTGAGTAGTCCGGCTTCGCAGCCATACTTCCGAGTTAAGATGCTGGCGAGGTCCTAAAAAACTGGAGGAAGACTGGGTTTGACCCCGTTGGAGGGGATGTGCACTCGGATCAGTCGGGGTCGATCAGTCGGGGTAACCAGAGGGTGTTCGTTTCTCCTATATCCTTCTTGTGTTGAGGTGGAAAATTCTTCTTTGGTCTTTCGCCAATTTTGGCGGTTAACAGCAACATATGACATTATATTTTGAGTTTATGATAACCGAATTGATTAGAATGTTTAAGTAAGGGGTCGTTTGTTTTTTTGTCTGAAGACTGAATAGTCCTGAATTTTACTGAAGACTGAATAGTGACTGAAACTTGAATCTGAATGACATGTTTTTTTTTTTTTTTTTTTTTTTTTGCCTCACATCTGAATGTACTATCAACATGTTTGTTTTTTACAAATAAAATTGTCTGAAAAGAAGTAATTTTACATCTATACCCATGTTAAACAATTATACATATAATATAGAATAAAAACAATCCAAAAATAATAATTATGTATGAACACATATGATCATGATCTTCTTTTTCGATTACAAACAAACTTTATTTTTACTAAGAAAAGAAAAGGGTTTTTTTTAAAAAAATAAAATAAAATAAAATAAAAGGGGAGCAGGAAAACTCACACAAAACACTCTAAAAAAATAATATATAAATACATCACTCTATTATCATAATAAAATATTGATATTAAATACTAATATGAGAAGTGATTAGGGTTCTTTTTTTTTATTTTTAAAGCTATTTAAAATAAGCAATATATTAAAATAAATATTTCTATACAATATATAATTATGATGAAATTGGAAATATGTTATATATGGAGGATAGTATCGGAAGAAAAGATTTTAGATTGCATTTAATATAATTCAGTGATTTACAATTAAGTGAAAAGTCATGATTTTTTACTTTTTATTTTAAGTTGTTTTTTGGTATTTTTAAGTTGTTTGACCACTTCAAAAAACAAACAAAACAACTTAATAATTATGATTCAGACCCATTAAGTCTTAAGTGAAAAAAATAAACGACCCCTAAGAGAGAGTTGACCGGAAAGGCCCGTTTGATTGTGATCACATGTTTCTATAAATGTTTTGATTGTTATCTTATGAGCATGAAATCCTTTGTTTTGAAATTCAGTTTTCAATGTCAACAATTTCGCTTTGCAATTGTCTACTATCAAATCTTTGGATGGGATTAATTTTGAGGAACGGAAAGAGACGTTTACTGTTGTCCTAGCTCTTTGGGGTATAGACCTTTCGTTACATTAGAAGAAGCCTTCTAAACTTATTGCTAAGAGTACTACTCGAGAAAGGTCTTATCGAAAGAAATAAAAAGAGTCTAATCGAAAATGTCTGATGATCATGCGTTTGTCCAATTTCAAAATTGTTAAGAAGAGTATCCCAGAATGCATGGATACAAAGACTTTTCTTAAAGCCGTGAGTGGAAAGTTCAAGAAGCAGAGCAAGGCTGAGATGAGAAAGTATTTGAGTCAGTTGGCGACTACGGTTTATGATGGTACTAGTGATTTTCGTGAGCATATTATGAAGATGACTGATATGGCCATGAAATTAAGGGACCTAAATACAGAGATCTCTGACTCTCACCTTGAATCTCTTCCAAGTGAGTTTGATGCCCTGAAAACTTTTTATAATGCTCAAGAAGCTAAATGGACTTCGGACCAAATGATTTCTATTGTGGTCCAGGAGAAAGAGACTATTCGGAGGAGCAAGAAACAGAGTGCTCATAAGGTTACTCACAGCTACAAGGGTAAGAAGAAGTTCAATAGAGGTAAGAAATATAAACATCATGGAAAGAATGCTGGCAAGACTGATGGGTTCCTTAAGGCAATAGGTGAAGACATGAAAGGAAAATGTTTTTGGTGTCGCAAGAAAGGCCATAAGAAGAAGGCTTGCTTCAAGTTTAAGAATCACATTGAAGGTACCCTTGAGTGTGTAATTCATCTTTACATAGTGAAACCCTTTTCTCACCGTCTCCGACAACCGTGGTTTTTCCCTTGAACTCGATTTCATTGGTTTTAGCATGTATTTAAGAGTCTTGGATCATTATAATGAATGTTTCTTCCAGTGAATTTTGACCGAAGAATTGCTGTATAAATGGTCTTCATTTCACTCTCAACATGATTTTTTATTTAGGACTATATTTTTCATTTTGTTTTAAACATTTTTTATTTTGTTTTTAGTTTATTTAAAATCATTATTTTAATACTTAATTCTTTAGGGGATATAACAAGCTTTTTAAAAACTGTGAAGGGCATATTAGTCTTTTTCATAAACTATTGAGGGCATAATAATCTTTTCATAAAATGTTAAGGACATGATAGTCCTAATGTGGTCCACCGAAGTCAATGTAACAAAACCCTTTAAAGCTTTATGATAAGGGGATGTTTTTATAATAAAGATTTATTATCGATGAATAAGGCGTGGATGGATATCCTTACCTCAATTCATATATTAACTTAGAAACGGGTACGGATATGGGAATGAGGATATATATCTTCAACGGATACAGGGATGAAAATTGGGGTATCCGTCCTCAATCCACTCTATTGACATCCTTGTGAGCAAGTGTTTTGGACGACTTGAAACAAAGAAAATAGCTTGGCTACTGTTAATTTTGCAATTTTGAGACATGCAAACAACTAATGTTATTCATATAACGGAACAAGAATATCGTCACATTGTTTCATCAAATAAGCGACACAAAGTCGGAAAATGCTAGATTTCAGAAAATGAAGTTTTTTACTCTCTTAACTTTTTTGCAACACAAATGTTGAAAACACTTGAACAAAGCAGAGACCGTTACAAACAAAGTACAGGGAATAAAGACACTGAAAATAACAAAACACAAAACTTTAACAACAGATTCCACTAAATTTCCTTCAGCACCAAAAATGCTCAGTGCAATTTGTCAAAAAGATGACCATGCCGGCTTCATATTTGTGTTCATCAGATCCATCTCTAGAAAAGGCATCATGACCTCCTTACTTGACACAAACAAACCAAGCTTCTCCATAAGTTTCTCGAATAGGTCGCCAACTACATAAGAGATACCTGAGGCTGCGACTCCTAAGCTTACATAGTATAATACAGTTCTGAAGTAAGATCTAGGTGGCTTCTGAACATGACCCTTTGCAACCGCAAGTAACACAATGCATACAAGCGAGGAACCTGCAACTGCTGCAATCTTAAGATCTCTGTCATCACTCTTACAAAATGAGAAGCCATATATAACAGGAGGCAACAAGCCAAAGATGAGAAATGATAGAATAACTACAACAGCATGACGTGAAAAATTCTGTTCCCGTCCAAGTAGTCGTTGATACCGGCCTTCTTGCACATTTATTTGATTGGAAGTCTCTTCAGAATGGTCATTTTTCAGTTCTTTGAGCTGCATAACTTCATTGTAAGTTTAAGTTGCAAAAACTAGAATGCATTGAACAAACTCCTTACTTTCTATGTTACATCCCGATGTATAACAGTTACCAAGCACAGAACATTGTCATCGAATACGTTTGAAAACCGTGTCTTAAAATTGTTGTCTCTAAAAGATTTTAAGGCTGCAGTTATGTTAAATGATCTTATTCTTGATCATAGAGGTGGATACAGTTTAGGTTATACATTAGGGAACGTGCGAAGATTTCAACTCCATAACTACATCTTTGAAACATATTTAAATAACAGAAGAGAAGCATGCATAATATAAAAATTTGTTTTGATTATCAAGTGTTATGAATATTACTTAGAAAAATCGAAATGGTTACTCACATTATCAGCAATAATGAAAAGTCCACCGATCACACTTGCCAATCCCAAAGCTAAAATGTTCACTGCAATATTGACCCAAGATCAAAAGTGTAAATATAAATTTCCTTAAAAATAAAGAATATACATTACATGATTAATAATAATAATATCAATAAAGTTATAATTGGAGTGATCCAGCAACATGAAAAGAAATTAATGATGACACACCTTAGTTAAAAAAAATTAGCATTCCTCTTGCTCATGAAAGAAAAAAGGAACAAAATGCACACAATAAAACTAACTGCATTTATTTAATAAATTGTTATCTACCTCATAACAGTTAACCAGAAAAAAAGAGCACTTACATGTGGTAGCACCGGCACCTGCTGCAGATGAGACAACACCTAAACTTGTAATTGATTCAACTAAACCACCATATACAATGCTTTTCAAGATATCCCAATTGCTGGATTCAACGGTTCGAACTGGCTGCATGTTACCCAGCTGCGTTTGACCCAGCTGTGTTTGACCAGGCAGCGTTTGACCAGGCTGCGTTTGACCCAGCTGCGTTGGAACTGGTTTCGTTTGAACTGGATGCGTTTGAAGCAGATTCGTTTGAGCCGGATGCATTTGATCCGGCTGTGATTCAACATCAATGATCACATCATCCCCTGCACCATATCATTAAGGCAGAACAACTTGACAGGTTAGATTTTTGTGGAAATAATATATATAGATCATATTTGTGATAACAGCTGTTGGGATTATAATGGCATACCCCAAAACTTAAAAAAGCAAAGAAACAAAATAAGGACATCAGTAAGCCTACATCAATGGAAAAAAAAAAAAAAAATTCCCTTCTTTTCAATGATATAATAGGAATATAAGGAGGATCTTCTCAAGTTTACCCTTATTTGAAGGAAATCAACAGAGGCCTTATTTAATAAATTGTTATCTTAAGAAGTAAATAGCTTGATAACTCCAAGGAATGTAACAGTTTGGTCTGATAAGTGTGCTTATCACCTTAAAGATGCAGTATCTTGACTCAAAGGTGTAGCATTTTGAAGAAACTCCAGTTTTAATCATCAATCATGAAAATAGAAAATTCATCAAAAAATTGCAATAGGGAAATCATCATGTGCCAACACAATTGATCACTTGGAAAATTTATAAAGAATGTGTAACTTCACTACAACATAAAATCTCAAGAAAAGAATAGTTGAAGATTTAGTAAAAGCAGAAACCATATTTCTCAATTTCAAGCATCATCAAGTAAACCATAACTGCCGTGAGTTTTTTCTTTGAATGGTTGAAGACTATATTACCATGATCAAATATGCTTTCTTGTTACCTGATGAGAAAATTTTTGATAACCAATTTTTTGTGGGTGCAGGTCTAATTTGAACATCCTGTATGATTACACTCTCGTCGCTACCTCCCCCGAAACATTGAAATAGTTTACAACCATTGCCTGCAAAAAATAACAGAATAGTTAAGCTTATGTCTTTAATCATAGAACAGTGCCGAATTGGAGTTTAACTTGATATCAGCAATTGAGAAAAATAATAAATAAATAAAGGCATCAAGTTTGTGTTAGGTTTCCCTAATTCAGGGATAACATGACACCTGTAGGAACGAAAAGGCTGAAGCACGATAAGCATCTAAATATCTCTGTGTTGCGATCAACGACTGGAGGTGTGGGAGTGCCATTTTGTGTATCATTGTTGTGATCAATGGCTGGAGGTGCGGGAATGCCATTTTGTGTATTGTTGTTGTGATCAATGGCTGGTGGTGTGAGACGATTTCCATTTGGAGAAACGTTACGTTGTACAATATTGTTGTGATCATTGGCTGGTGGCGTGGGATGAGTGCCATTTGGAGAAACATTGTGTCTGTCAAAACCTTGATAACTAGCATCCAACTCAGTAGGTGTCTCCAAATTGTTTCCAGGCTTTGTTTTATAGCGGATATTTCGAACTCTCCGCCTTCTTCTACGGAGAACAACCCTTGTTGTTATGCAAGAATTACAATTAGGACAGTATAAATCATGTGTATTTTGCTTCTGTAATACCCTCTCAACGTCTAGATCAGGGAATTCATTGTCAATTTCTTCTATGAAGTCAACCTCTGCATCTCCTTGGGGTGTATTTTGAAGATCCTCCAAATTGTTAATGTTTTTGTCATGTAACTTTTGTACTGTTACTGGGCTCAAACCAGAAAGGCTTTCATTTTCCAAATGTTTCCGATTTCCATTGTTGGTTTCAGTGCTTGGAATTTCAAATTTGTTTGTCTTCAAATTCAACAATTCATCAGTAGCATTGTATTGATTATCAGATCCACTGCCTGCAAACCATGCAATATTGAAATATTTATGAACAAAAGGTCCCACACAATAACATGAGTAAAATTTAGGAGCATAAAAATGATGTGCAAAACATACAACATGGATAAGCCTATCCTGTATCTAGAGGACACATTACTAGCATTTTAGCAAATTAGATAGAAATTAAACAAGAGTGAAGAGGCTTGACATTGTTGGGTGGTTGCCACTGAACGGATTAAGCAGAGAGTAAGGTGATTTTATAGTTATGATTTAAGTACCTCTTAGGTCAAGCGAGGGACGATAGGTCCAATAGCAATGGCGACATTTCCATATTCCTTGAGTCAATCACAAACAAGACAAAGTAATGCAAAATACAACCAGACAAGGCATGTGACACTCAATATCATTTCTCTTTCTCTTTCTCTTTCTCTTTCTCTATAAAAGAATGTGGATGTGGGTTTCGTACCTTGGTGGGTTTCAAAGTAGACGCTCTTGTTGTGGTCATTTTCCTCAGTTTTCTCCTCTGCTCTATTTTCCTCTGTTTTCTCCTCTGCTCCATTGTTGTTGTTGTGGTGCTGCCGAGATTGCCTTCCCAGCAGAGCTGCGTCTTCTTCAACCTCTTCTTCCTGCCATGGTTGCTCTTGCGCTTCCATGTCTTCCATTGATTTTTTGAGTCAAGTCTCACACAGCCGCTACACGACTTGTTTCATTTCATGTTATCAAGAACATTTGGACAAGACATACTAGAAGAAATTCTTCGCTACAACCGATGCACCGGTTGAGTGGTACATCAGACTAATAAACATTTGACATGTGTCAAACTTTCAATATACCTTGTAAAAAAAAAATATATTTCATAAAACTTTTAAAAGTAATTATTTAGAGCCTCTCCAATAAGACTCCCTATTTTTTCCTTAGATTTAGGGAGCCAATTGTACTTTTTAGGAATAGGGAGCCATATAAGGAGTGAAGACTCCAACAAGCCTCCCTAAAAATGGCTCCCTATTATTATTTATTTATTTTTAAATTAAAAAATTATTATTTTTAAATAAATTTAAAATATTATTCAAAGAATTAAAATTGAATTTTAATTCTTTAAATAATAAAATAAAATTGAAAAAAAATTAAAAAGAATTAAAAAAAAATTGAATTTTGCACTGCCTAGCCGTTGGAAAAGAATTAAATGGAGGAAAATAACTTAATTATTTATGTTTAAATTAAAAGAATTTGAGTTAAATAAAAAATAAGGAGAATGAATTTGGACCATTGAAAATGAGTGATGTGGACTCATCCTCACCATCCATTTCATTTGAGGAGAGAGAATCAAAAAATAGGGAGGATGTCTTGGCTCCCTAAATTTAGGGAGGCTTTGGCCGGAATTAAAAATAAGGAGCGAGATAGGGAGCCTGTTGGAGCACTTTCCGATCATGGCTCCCTAAATATAGTCAAGGAGGTCTCCAATTCCGGCCTATTGGAGATGCTCTTAATTCCTAGAGAATCCAAAAAATTAGCTCAAAAATCTATGTAATTGATGTGGAAAGTGATTTTCAATTCACCACGTCATCTCAGGATTTGTGTGTTGTGTGGTGATGACAACTCATTTGCCACATAATTTGAGTTAATTTTTTAGGTCACATAATATTACTCTTATAAAATAATCTACATTGATTTGACAGCAGTTTTGAAAAGTAAGAGCATCTCTAATGTAAGTGTGGATTTTCTGACAAAATTATTGACATAAACTTGACAGACAATCAACTAAAAAATTGGTCTACAATACTTCTTACAACAGATTGTGTGAAAGTGGATACTCATGTTGACAGTGTCCACTTTTTTTTTTTTTTTTTTGCCACCTAGACATTGAGAAGTGATAACTGCATTCAATCTTTGTTCGTCCTATATGGCATCTAAGTTTTAACAATCCACAACTGCATTTGAGATGTTCTAAGTTAAGAGTTGCTTTTAGAAAGTTGATTATGAAATAATATGATGTAGATTTAATGAATCTTTTAGAGATTTTCTCATCACAACCCAATTTTTTGGTTTTAATTCAATTTTTTTTTTTTTTTTTAAGATTCTATGAAGATTATTTCCATATTAATAAGATTAATGTATGTTTGGTATGTCTTTTCAAATAGAGCTTCTAAACTAGATTTTTTGGTAGCAGAGCTTCTTACCAAAAAGACTTTTGGTTATGTAAATTACAAAAAAGATGTTGATAATGTATTTGTAGGAATAACTTTTGGTTAAGTGAATTACAAAAAAGGTGTTGACACTGTATTTATAATAAAAGAGTTATGGTAGAATATCTAAAATTTATAAAGGGTAATTGAGATAATTCATATGTTTTAAAAAAGTTTAAAATAAAAAAAAAATAAAAAAAAATAAATAAAACTTTTTGAATAAAAAAAAATACAAGTTAACATTTATTTCTAATTAAACACAAGACAACATTTTTTTGACAATGAATTTGAATCCGTAGTGGAACCCATAGTGCAGATTACATAGGTTCAGGGCTCACATAAGTTTTAATTGATGTCTTCTTGTTTCCATTATTAATTAGGCATGGGCCCATGACCCACCAGATCTGATGAGATCAAGTCATCTAATATATTTTAATATTTAAATGTGCATCAAATTCACACACCAACAAGAAGTGGTACAATAGGTAGAGAGTAGAAAGTAGAATGTAGAATGTAAAAACCCTCCTCGATATTGGTGCAACCTTTTGCTGCACCAACACACCATTCACATGCTGGGGTTGACTACTATGCAGGGTATCAAAAATCCCTTTATCATGCAGTGAGGAATAGTGAAGCATTTAGTCTGTTGGATCATTTAAAAATGGATCTAAGGGCTTGTATTAATTGCCAACTAAAAAATCTGATTGTAAAATTGAAAGAAAAAAAAAAAAAACTAAAAACCCATTCAATAGGTTAGGCGGTCACTTTTATACAATATATATTTTTTTTTAAACACTTTTTATATAATGTTAAATAATAAAATTGTGAAATTAAATTCCATTCAATTATATCTCTTGGAACAAGACGAGGTTGACTCAATGGTTTATCCCCCACACATATAAAAAAGTGTGGATATTGTCAAGGGTGAACCCAGGAAAAATTTGCTGCCTGGGTTAAATTATATATACATATATATAGTATATTTTTTTTTTCCTCGATATTATAAAGTCAAGTCCTTAACTATCAATAATTTGATTTATCTACTTTTGTTTAGACAATATATTATAATGCTTAATTAATTGCTCACAAATTCTCACACTAAATTTATTATAATGCTTAATAAAGTGCAAGACATGCTACCTATTGATTAAGAATAATTTTTTTGTATATATAATTCTTGATGAAAGTATTTGTTTATTTTTTTTAATAATAAGATGATACCAATTCAATAATAAACTACTTAGAATATGAAATACATTATAAAATTTATGCATAAACAATTGTTTAAACTTTTAGTTAAAAAAATTATTTAAACTTGCAAATAACTAAATTCTATAATATTAGAAGTCATAATATTATATGTATTTTTATAACTTACTTCGAAAAACAAAATAGTTACATTTCACTAAATAGACAAAATATCATATTAGTGTAATATTATTAAACATTGGGGGCTTTATGTAATTATCCATTTATGTATTAATTTTTTTTTTTTTCTAGATGGCTGCTAGGGCTATAACCCGAGGCAATCCTCTCATATGCCTGCCTTTGGATTTTGCCGCTTATAAAAATAATTTGTACACCCATTTTTATAAGTATACATAAGTCTAAAATTTTAAAAATAAAATATTACGATAAGCACCCATCATAATGCCAATATTATCCTTATTAAAATTAATATATTCTGAATTAAAACCTCAACATCCGAATTTGGAGCACACGACGAACGAACCATATAAACCACATTTAAAGCATCCGACTCCAAAATAGCAGGGACCAAACCTGTTTCAATAGCCAAAACCAAACCCCTCAAAATTGCCAAAGCTTTAGAAAATTGAGGCTGATAACAGACCCCTAAATTACTGTAGAGAGAAGCCATAATATTCCCCTGGCTGTCTCTTATCACTATGCCAATAGCAGAGGTTTTGTTCTCCAAATCAATAGCAGCATCGGTATTAATTTTGAACCTACCCACTGGAGGCACTAGCCATTTCGGAGGACTCAAATGGTTCACCATACCAAAATCAATTTTCTTAGAAGCACCCCGAAAATCCTCAAGAAAACCAACAACCCAATCAACAATACCAACCTCATCAATCCGAGTAGAGGAGAGAACAAGTTGATTCCTTCTAAACCAAGCCCTCCACCATACCACACAAAGCAATTCAAAAGTTGATAAATTCATAATCTCTTTACACGCTAACACAAAATCAAAAAACGATAGCGAAACATCCACAGAGTCAATCGCAGCAAAACAACCTACACTGCGCACCCTACCAAGCATTCCACAACGCCACAAAGCATGGGTAGTTGTTTCATGTTTTTTTAGACACCAAGGACACTCCATCCCTATCTTCATGCCATGGCCAACCAAGTTCACCTTAGCAGAAATCCAGTCCCTACACGCTCTCCACAAAAACACCTTAATCTTAGAGGGAATATTAAGCTTCCAGAAAAATTTCCACCAAGACACATGAGAACTCAAACCAGAGCCAAAGCCAGAAGGAGAAGAAGAACAAGATTTAGCCACCCAATAGCCACTCTTCACTGAAAAATTCCCAGACCTCTCAAAGTGCCAAATCAACCTGTCCTCAAGATCAAAATTGCTCAGCGGAATACTAAGAATAGTGTTAGGTTTTTGGTTGTTGTTGGCATATATTCCATATCAAAACGTGTTTATCTTGTAAATGTTTATGTGGTCATGTTGATGATGATACAAAGCTTCAAAGAAAGATTTGACTACGGTACATACAAGATGATGGCTTGCTAAGAGGAAATAAGCTTCATTGCTCATCAAAGGTATAATCGACCTCATTCCTCTTACAAGGCATAGGCACACACACACAAATCATTCATATGTGTCCCTGCATTGTTGTGCACCATTTTTATAACACATTCACATGATTTTGTATGCTCATGCATTGGACTCAAATGCTCATACATTTTAGAGTTGCATGTTCTAAGACTATGTCTAGGAAATGGCATTCATATGTGAACTTGTGTTTGTATGTTTGTGTTTCTTGTGTTCTGGACTTGTAATAGTGCTTAATTGATTTCTTATTGAGTCCCGGTCATTTCGGTTACTCATACGTTAAGTTTCGAGTCCAAACGATGTAGCTACGCTACTTTTCGTTCTCATTCGTTGAGTTGTGTTCGTCGTCATTTTCCGAGATGAATTCTCAACCATTCTTCAAAGTTTCATAGTCGTCGTCGTGCGTGAGGGAGTCACAGTTCGTAATCCAAAAACGGATTCAAATTCGGAGTTCGGATGCCCGAATACGGCTGAAGAACGTGAGAGGTGCGCGAGGAGGATGCTTGGCAAAAAGCCAAGCAAGGGGTGGCCACGTGTGGACCACGTGTGCCACACGGCCAGAGCTCCTCTCTGGCCACGTGTGGCACACGCTGGCCACATGTGGACTTGCAAAAGTCCTCTCAAAAATTTGGACTATTTTGCCCCTTCTTTCATTCTTTTTAAACTCCTCCAATTCCCTCCATTCTCTCTCAAGAAGAAAAAGTTTGAAATCCCGTCTATGATTTTCTCTCAATTTTTCTCAACTTCCAAACACCATAACTTTCTCATCCGGAGTCGGAATTGAGTGATTCAAGTTGGAGATTGTTCGTATTCGAGTCCTCTACCTTTTCCAAGTGGTTGTGCAGCTGTTTGATCGATTTTCTGACAGATCTCCTCAGAAAAACGAACCAGCTCTTGTAATTGAGGTAGAGTTCATAACTTTGTGATTTCATCTTTTTAATCCTCCAATTTGCTTGGGGTTTCTTCTTCTATATATATATATGTTTGTTTAGTGAATGCTATAGAGAAAGATAGCTTCATAATCAATCTAATTGAATAGTCTAATTAGAGACACATATTGACTAGAATCTTGGATTCTTTGTTCTTAACATGATTGTGAGTTGTATTGTGATTAGATTGATATATAGGATTGTTTGAGACTTGATTGATCAAGTTTATGATTAATAATCCTTTCTATGTGACTTTGATCCATGATTGATGAAATCTAGGATTAGAGCCTTTTATGTGTTTTTAGAGATATATAGGATTGATTTGTTTTTAACATGTCTCCTATCTCTAAATCGTAGCCTAGAATAATTGTTGAATACATTTTATGATTCTAGCATTTTTGATGTATGTTTATGACATCTTGAACTTGTGCCTTATGAATATGAAATTGTTCAAGTGTAATTTTGTATGAATGAATCTAGAAGTTTTATGTGTTAATTGTATTCACATGCTCTAGGTTTTTATTCATGTTTTTGCATCTAGATTACTATTGCTTGTGTTTTCACATCTCTAGATCTAGTTGTTCCATGGAATGTATTGATCACATGTTCTATGTTGTTTTGATTGTTTGCATCACTTGCATTCACATTATCACACTAGGAAGTCCTTGTAAAAGGCATGAAGTCTTGGCTAGAGTTAGGATGACTCGGATAGCCAAGCAAGAAGTCTTGCCTAGAGTCGGGAGGACTCGGATAGGTAAGCAAGAAGTCTTGTCTAGAGTCGGGAGGACTTGGATAGACAAGCAAGAAGTCATGGCTAGAGTCGGGAGGACTTGGATAGTCATGCATGGGAGGCTTTCTAGAGGCATGTGTGCCTTATATAGAGAGTTGGCTTATATATTGGTAGGCCCGGGCGGTTGGTTAGACATAGAGTCCGATAGAGCGGGGTACATGGGATGTGTATGCACTCTTGAGGAATTTCTAATCTTCCAACGATGTTGGTTTTGGTATGAGTTCCAATATGTGGTGGTTTACATCATTGAGGGATTTTGTATCTTCCAATAGGGTTGGGTAAACATAGACTCCACATGGGTTGGTGACTAGGATTGGTCATTTTGTGGAATTTCTAATTTACTTTCCAAGTATATATATAAGTACCCAATGGTTGTAATTCAACCCGTGGATGTTTCCTCCTTGGAGGTTTTACCACGTTAAAAAATCTCTTGTGTTAATTCTTCCTATCTCTCTCTTTTATATTTGTTTATGTATATGTTGTTATCTTGTGACACATCAATTACTTGTGAAGTATATTGATACAAGATTTTACATAGTGTGATTTGTAAATATATTCTTTTGATCATATTTGTAAATACATTTTTCTTTTGTATATTGTTTAGAATTTTATGTATAGCAATATTTGTATATACTTGTAATGATTGAACATATATTCATATACAAGTATTTTTGCTAATTGTTTTTTGTATTTTCTTTATACCTCATACAACATATTGATACTTAGACAATGTATGAATGATCACATGATAACTTGTCTTAGTATGATTCCGTGATGTTTATGTTGTATGTAAGGCTACCTTAAGGGACAAACGTAAGTTTGTTCAAGGGATTGAAATTAGGCGAAAAACCTATTCAACCACCCCCCACACCCCCCCCCCCTCTCTAGGTACGTCTTAAGCAATTTAACCTTGTATGTATACTTTCAAATAGCATCAGCATCCTCCACCAAAAACAAGCTCCTTACCAAATCCTCATTCCATCTACCATGCGCTAATTTCAGATCACACACAGAAATAAATGTTCTCGTTTAACAGAGAAGGAGAAAAAACTTTAAAAGTAGAAACTCTCGGTATCCACCTATCCTTGTATACCAAAACCGACTGCCCATTGCCAATCCTCCACCTTGAACCTTTTTCAATAATTTCTCTGCCCCACACCAGGCTATTCCACAAGAAAGACCCAGCTTTTCCCTTTCTCGCCTCCATAAACGAACAATCCTAATGATAACAGCCCTTGAGAATTCTGCTCACCAAAGAATTCGGGTGATGGACGATTCTCCAACACTGTTTAGCAAAAAGGGACTGATTGAAGGCACCAAGATCCCCGAAACCAACCCCACCCTCCCAACGACTCTTGCAAAAAACCTCTCATGACCACTAGTGCAACTTGTTCTTTTTTACACCACCCCCCCCCCCCCCCCCCCCCCCCCCCCCCCCACCAGAATCTCACACATAAGCGATGAATATTAGAAATAAGAGAAGCCGAGATTCTGAATAGATTCATAGAGTACACAGGAATAGACTAGACAACAGCCTTCAACAGCACCTCACGCCCACCACCTGAAAAGAAGCGAGAACTCCAGCTATGAATTTTTTTTCCAAACCCTTTCTTTAATGCTGTAAAAAAGAATCTTCTTCCTCCTACTGGACAAACACGGTAACCCCAAATATTTAGTGTGATGATCCACAACAGAAATTCCAAGCTCTCTCGTTAAAATGGCTCTATTCGAACTAGAAATCTGTTTAGAAAAGCACACCGCCGACTTCTGAAAATTAATATTTTGACCAGAGGCATCAGCATACACGTTGAGCAAAGCTTTAATATTAACACACTCATCCATCGTAGCCCGAAAGAACAGAAGGCTATCGTCAGCAAAGAACAAATGCGTAATTTTTGGGCCCAACCTACTGCAGTGAAATCCCGCATAATCACCTCTTCGTTCAGAATCCGAAATAAGACTAGAGAGGCCCTCCACACATAACAGGAAAAGGTAAGGGGAAAGGGGGGTCCCCCTGCCTCAAGCCCCGGGAAGGCATAATAAACCCTCTTACATTGCCATTCACAATAAAAGAGTAGGTCACGAAACAAACACAATTCATAATTCTAGAAATCCACCCTTCTGAAAAACCCATCCGCCTCATCATACCCTCAACAAAGCTCCACTCAACCCTATCATAGGCTTTGGACATATCCAGCTTAAGGGTCATGAAACCCTTCTTCTTACCATTAACTTTCCTACGCATCGCATGCATACACTCAAAACCAACCATCGCGTTATCTGTTATGAGCCTTCCCGGAATAAAAGCACTCTGAGACTCATTAATTACGAACCGAAGCCCCTGACGGAAGCGATTCGCTAAAGCTTTTGAAATACACTTATAGATAACGTTGCAAAGGCTAATGAGACAAATCTCCGACATCCTCTCAACCTTTTTAACTTTGGGGATGAGACAGAGTAAGGAATGATTATCCCCCTAAACGACTGGCCATTATTTAGACAATCTAAACAAACTTTAGTGAAATCCCCCCCAACCACACCCCAAAATTTCTAGAAGAAATCAACCGGGAAACCATCACTACAGACGCCTTAAACGGACTCATTTGGAAGAGAGCAATTCAGATCTCCTCAACAAAAAAAGGAGCATCCAGAAATTGAGAAAGATGAACCAGAACCCTTGCCTCCACTTTATTCAAAACCAAATTTAACTGATATCTGAAAGGCTCTGAACTCATGAACAATGAAGAGAAATATTGATCAATAATTCCCACCAAATCCTTCTCATCAGTCCGCCACTACCCATTCGAATCAAACAAACCAGCCAATCTATTTCTACTCCTTCTAGCAGATGCTTTCGCATGAAAGAACCTTGTGTTGCGATCCCCTTCTTTCATCCAAGCAACCTTCGCCCTCTGCTTCCAAAAAGACTCCTCCACTTTCATCATTTGATCAAGCTCATTTTCCACACGTCTATGAGGATTCCAGTCAATACAGTGTCCCACCTCATTAACTCTCTTTAATTCATCCTTTTTTATGGAAATATCTCTTTGAAGATCAGCCTTATTCTGCCTATTCCAGTTCTGAAGAGACCTGGCATAACAAGACAACCGATCGACCACCCGCTGCAAATCAATTCAGTTCCCACAAGTAGCCCACGCCTGTTTCACAATTTCTTTACAATCCTCCTTATCCGCCTAGCAGTTCTCATAGTGAAAACGCCGACCTCTCTGAATACGGTCAACCTCCATCGGTATCTCCAAAAGAACAGGCCGGTGATCAGAATTCCAGAAATCTAAATGTTCGATAGTAAAAAATAGGAAAAACCTACGCCAATCAGAATTGCCAACACACTTATCTAATCTCTCCTGCACCAATCCACATTGGTTCCATCTATTAGACCATGTGAATAGAGGTCCCGAAAATCCCAAATCATAAAGACCACATTCCTCTAAAGCCAACCTGAAATTATCCATCAAAAATTCATGTCACCCACCACCACCTAACTTCTCCGATAAACATATAATTTCATTGAAATCGCCTCCAACCAACCATGGAAGAGACGAAAGCCCAGCCAATCCTTTCAAAAGGGTCCACCCATGAACTCGTTGGGTCGAGATTGGGTGACCATAGAATCCTGTCAACCGCCATTTTTTATCATTAAGAGAAGTCACCATCGAATCAATGTGAAAACGCGAGTATGATATGAGGGACACATCAACACTTGACCTCCATAAAAGACACAAACCCCCACTATGACCTTCACTATCCACCACCAACTTAGCATCAAAACCTAACTTAATTCGTAACAATTCCATAAAACCATGTTCACATTTAGTTTCCATCAAGAAAACTATATCAGGAAGATAAGTCTGCATCAACGAATGCAAGACTCGGAACGCCCGGTCACCTCCCAAACCCCGAGTGTTCCAAAATATAGTTTTCATTGGGTCCGGCAAGTCGAGGCCTCTTCTCGACTCACCGATATTGCAATTGACTCAGGGTCAAAAGCACCATCATTCTTCTACTTCTTAACACCCCCATTAGTACCTATATCCCCGTTAAACCTTTTTTTATCCCTTTGAGGAGATTCCTCCACTACCTTAACACATATCCCACCCTCTCTAGCCCATATCTTCCATTTCCCTTTTTTGACAATATTTCTAGCCACCTGGTCTCCTTGGATCGGCCCCCCAAGCTTGCCATCCATAGCAACCTCCCCTTTAGCCTCTTTCCCCATCACAACTACCTTAGAAAAATCTGTAACCCCAACCTCCCCAGTATCATCCCTAATAAAAGGCTTTGTAATATTGTTTAGAGTCTCCACATGGACGTCATGTAAGTTATCCATGTGCTGCAAATTACTCACAAACTCACCATCCAACCCTTTATGTTCCCTCCCTGTCTTAGACATTTTGATAATCATATAAACCCGATTACCATTCTCCCTACGCCCCGCCAGCCTGTCCGCCTCCTTATTAGCCTCTGTCCTGCCACCATCCTCCCCAAATTTCTGACTCCCAAATCCAACCTCTTAAGACTCCATTCTATTCGGCCGCCCCATCTCAGGATTCCTTGGAACCCAAGGAATGTCCCTACTGAGAGATTCTTCCTGCATCCCAGGATTCCTCATACCACCACTACTATCAGCAGTAGGCCTTCCACCATTATGGCGTACATATCCAACTACCTTAGATTGCCCACGCGGGGGAGTCGCCCTTATCCAAGGACCATAGACGAAATCCCCAGGTCCCCCTCGAAAAATATCAGTCCGCCCTCTCTGGCACATCTGATGAGAATGACCCAATAAACCACACACAAAGCAGTACTCTGGCAATCTTTCGTATCGTATCAGAAGTATCGATTCTTTCCCCTTCTCAAGTTCTATCTATAAAAATCGTTTCAACGACTTAGATACATCAATGGCAACTCTAAGCCGCATAAAATTTACAAAGCATTCACCAGTGACCCCTACATCAATGTCCACCAGTTCACCTATCAGCTTCCCTAAAAATTCCCCCATCTCCTTAGTCATACAGATTAACGACGCATTAAGAATTTGAATCCAAAATACCGCCCTATGGAAATCCAAGTTGGCGATATCACCCAATCCAGAAGGCTTTTCCAAGACAATGAGACAATTATCAAAACTCCAAGGTCCTCCAACCATAATCCTAAAGCAATCCCCCTGATTCAGAAAATAGAAAAGAAAAATATTATCACGAACCACTTCGATTTCCAGAGTAGTTTGCCATACCTGCGGCATCATTGCCCTGAAGGTCCCCCTGTTAATATGTTTTGGCGACAAAACCTTTCCTACCAGACATAGTTCTAGTTTTTTGCTAACCGAGTCTTTCAGGGTATCTGTAACGTTCCACAACCTCTCCTCCTTACTCTGAATAGAGAGGGACTCACACAGTCTAGCAATCTCATCAGAGTCCATCCCAAACCAACGATCAACAATAGAAAAGAAAGAACACAAGGGAAAGAAAGAAAAAAAAAAACACTCCACCGTACAAAACTGCCTATTTCTGCCCTAGGGTTTAATAGAGAAAAACCCTAGAGAGAACCGCCTTTTATTTTTCTTTTTATTTAAAATTAATATATTCATTTTAATACATTTTATTTATAAATCCTTCTAAATTATTAATACACCCAATTTGTATTTATATATATATATATATATAATCATATCATTTTTGGAATCAAATCCTCTTATAATGATGATCCAATTTACTTTTGAAAAAGTATCAAATGTAGGAACCGAAGATGTATTACTGAAGTGTATATGAGGTCAAGAGATTTCCAATCTAGAATTCTCTTATATATACAACTATCTTAAAAAAAAATAAAAATAAAAATAAAAACATCATTGATATCTATAGCTATCTTAAAAATAAAATAAAATAAAATAAAATAAAAGTAAAATAATAACTACCTCTGTATGATCAGTGTTCTCTAAAAATTCTTTTTCCATTACTTTGTTATATGATAATCATGTGATGATAGGAAATTTTGATACTTGAAATAAAATTAGAGTTTAATTAGGTTTTATTATAAGTTTTATATATATATATATATATATAATAAAGAGATATAGTTGAAGATATGAGTGTAATTAACGAGTTTACATAGTATTTGGTTTATTTTAATTAGAGTAATTTGTCTTTATTGGTAGATTTCTATTGGTATATTTTTGTAATTAAAATTTTTAATAGAAAGATTTTCTCCTTACAATCCAATTTTTCCTTTTTACAATCCTTTTCTGAAGACACTCCATTCTAAAAAATTAGAATTTAAGAATAAAATTCTAAAGACAATTTGTTTTTTTTTTTTCCCAAAAGTTTCCTTTTTATCTTTTGACACTCCATTTAAAAAATATTAATTAATTAAATCAACCCAAAAATTATAAGATCAAATCCTGATATTTCTTGAATTTAAATAATTCATAATTTGGGATTGTATCTAAAACCCTAAAATGCAATAATTTCAATCATCCAATTGTTTTTCTTAAAAATAAAAATAAAATAAAAAATTCAATCATCCTATTCTAATACAAAGAAATCAAACAATTAATCAAATTCTTAACTTATTGAATATAAGAAGATGAATAAATCATCCTCCATCTTATTCAATATACATAAACCTCTAATAAGAATATTTGGATTTAGGATCGATTTTCTGGAGAACCTTTTACCTTAGAAATTATTTTTAACGTGGTGGATTAAAGTTCTGCTAAAAAATATATGATTTTTTTTTAGAATATAATTCTCTACGCAAAGAAGTAACATGTATAATTTTATTTTACTTTTGAATTCTTTGCACCATCAAATTAATTTTTTGGTGTAGAATAATTAAAGATTAAAATCACACTAACTTATAAACCAACATGTTTGAGGGATTTTCCATTTAAAAGCTTAATGCAACTTCCAAATAGAAAGAATGATTAATTTCAAAAACAAGAAGGATGTTTCAAAAAAAAAAAAATAGAAAGAAAGAAAGAAAGAAAAAGAAAACAATACTGAAAGGTGCCTCACCATCATTCATGATTTTCTTCTAGTTGCATATCATTCTCCATTACTTCCCAATCAAGAAAAGCTTTATAATATTAGAAAAAGAGAAGAAAATATTTTAGGTTTTTTAAAATAGTAAAAAGAAAAAAAAAACACTGAAGATGGGAAAAAAAAAAAAAAGTGTTGTTTTTCTAAAAAAACAAAAATTGGATTGCCTTTAGAAATTTTTTGTCTTGTTTAGTAATTTTAATTCGGGTTAAAATTGTCATAAATAAAAATATAAAAATGGAGTGCAAACAAATATTTTGTCGATTGTTAATAGCATCACTATTTAATAAAATATGGGTGTACAAATTAGTTTAATGGGTGGCAATATCAGCACCCCTACAAAATCCCGAATTATTATGATATTTAATAAGAAGAAAAGAATTATATTTCTTGAAAAGTGTTACATGAATAATTTTTCTACTTCATTAAAAAAAAAAAAGTAGTTGTGTATTAAATGTTTAATTCTTTTACAAGGTAAAAAAATAATTATGTGTCTTTAAAATAATGAACATCAATTTTAATTTCAAATTATGTATCAATTATTGTACAAATATTAATATATAATCATTAATGTTTATTTTGTATTATACTATGTTAAGATATACAAATATTGACGAGATGGAATTGGATCGGTGGTCAACATCTCATACCTGCACCATTAGATTACGGGTTCGAGTTCTCCCTCCTAAAAAAACCCGAATTTATAATGTAATACTTCAAAAAACAATACAAATATTGGATGTGATTTTAGTTTATAAAAGTTTGTTAACTAATAAAATTGATATATTTTTAGAATAAATAAAGTTATGGTCCATTTGGAAGAGCTTTTTCAAGTAGATCTTTTAATGGAAAATTGTTGGTCGTTTGATTGTCAATTAAAAAGGATCTTTTAAATGATAAGATTACCAAAATACTTTTTAAAAAAATATGGATTAGGCTAAATAAACTTAAATTTGTGATTTAATTTTTTAACTTTAATATCTCAACCACCCATATGCTCTTAATCAAAGAGTTGTAAATGCATTCAAATCTCAACCATTGAATTAAGAGCACATTGATGGTTGAGATGTAGAAGTTAAAAAATTAAGTCAAAAATTTAAGTTGATTTAGCTTGTAAATGATAGGGTTATATTAGATATTTTAGTGTTACTAAAAAAACTAAAAATGTGAATTTGGAAAAGTTTTAAATTTGAGCTTTTTCAGTAGATGTAAAACATTTTTTTTTTTTTTAATCATCCAAAAGATCTATTGAGTGATAACCAAATAACACTTTTTTATTTTTTAAAAGAACCTTTTTAATAAAAATAAAAAATAAATAAAAATAAAAAATAAAAATAAAAACTCTTTTAGCCTATAGAGAAGTTGTTCCAAACAAACACTTATTATAAAATATATATTTGTTGTATTATATTTTTTAAAATCATAATTAATATTTTTATTTAATAAAATATAATTCATGTAACAAATTCTAAGAACGTTTGACAAAATTTTTAAACATTTTAATTAAATTAAAATAATTTTAGATTTATACTATTAGAATATAAATGTGGTTTCTAAAACCGTGATAGCGGTACAAGTCAAAATTTCAAAAATCGTAAAATGGTGACAAAAGCCGTAAAAATGGTTACTGGAACCATAAAGGTGTTGGGCATTTGAACTGATGAACGCATAAATGACATGCCTAATATTCACCTATAACTCATAGCAATTAACGTCTATAGCAGAAAAATAAGATTAGAGAATATAAACAATCATATAACACAAGATATACGTGGAAAGACCTAAATTAGAGAAAAAACCATGGGCTGTCAGGACGACAAAGAAAGTTCCATTATATGATAAATTATTACAACCATATACTCTAGGATTTTCTCTCATACCTCAACCCCAAACCCAAAAGCCTCATGATAGCGCTATAAACGTTCTCATTTAGCGCTCCCTTTTCCTATCTTTTGTTCTCGTTTTCGAGTGTTTTTGTGTATATAACGTGTGTTTTAGCAAAGTGCAAACAGATGTCCCTCAAAGATGGTGTTTGTACCAAAAGGAATGAAAAAAGGGCAAAACAGGGCAAATATATATGAAAAAGACCACTGCGGGTTGTCACTGTGAGCATGAACCTGTGAAACAAAAGATCATGAAGTCGTAGTAGAATTTTAGAAAAACCCATGGGTTATCACAGCGGGAATGAACCCGCGAAGCAGGGGATAAGAAGCCACGCCAAAAGACCAGTATTCTATGTGAGAACAAGCCTTCTGGTTTGTTGGAAAGAGGTTGTTGAAAGAAGTCACGAAGCGCCACCGCTACTTCATCACTTTCTGGTCCGCTAGCAATTGCTAGCGGACTGAACTAGTGGAGCCTCTGGTTACTTTGTTCAGCTAGAAATTGCCCGTAGACTAAAGTAGCCAGACCCCCGTTAGAGTTGAAATCATGATATTTTCAAGGGCATTTCGGTCTTTTCACACCCCATTCGATCCCTAACTTTGCCCAGCCTATAAATACACCATTTTGCCTCTCTTTCTAAATTGTGAACCAACACTCTTACATCTTACACCACAAAAGAGAGAGAGAGAAGCCTTCAAGCTTCCATATAGGTTTCCTCCTCCATGGAAAGCTCACCACCATCACCACCACACTTCTTCCACCCGTCTTTGGAGAGGATTCAAAAGAGAAGGATGTCTTCAATGGTTTATTCTATTACTCTTTTCTTGTGTATTTTCTCTATTTGATGTGTAACCCTATATGGGATTATTTGTAAACCAACAACTGTGCTAATATCTGTTTGTATTGTTCTTTGATTTGATTTGAGTTTTGTTCCATTCATTGATATGTCTGTGCTTTAATCTCTTATTGTGATATTCATGTGTATAGAGAGTTATATATTGATATGTATGTATGGATAAGATTAGGAGTAGATTAACCTAATGATGTATGAGTAATTGTAATCAAATATATCATTTGTGTATGTATGTTGGTAGATGATTCAATATGTATGTGTTTGGAATGATTAGAGTGACTGAAAGCTAGGTTTGTGCTTGGATAACCATTACAGGTATGAGCTTGGCTATTAGCTCTATTGAATAGGAGAAGCTTATGAATAACTTTGCTATGATAGCTTTGGTTCATTGTTCTTGTTCTTAATAGGTCTATAATTAGACACTATTGCTCATTCCATACCCTTAGTTTAGTAATGAATTGATTTCGAGGATTCCCTAATCAAGGGAACGAACCATTTACTTGAATTAATTGTCATTCACATGCTTAACAATCTACATGATACGCATCTTGTGTTTGGTGAACTTATTTTCCTTGTGTGACTCATTATCTTGCATCTCTCCAATCCACCATTATTTTCGTAACTTAAGGTGCTACCTTTAGGAGTAGAATAACTTAATTAAGTAGATTAACTTAGAAAGGCAGGCACCCAATTACATTACTATCTTTAGTTTCATATCTTTAGTTTTAGGTTGTTTTCACTCACCTCACACAACAACCGCATTATGCTTACACTTCACACACACCATTCTCACCACTTCACATTCCATTTGCATTGCTTTCACAAACTCTAAAGCTAGAGATAGTTAATGAATTCCACCTCTCTGTGGGAACGACCCTTACTTACTTGTTATACTAGTCCTTTGACTTGCTGCATTTGTGAGGTAATTAGAATAGAAATTTCTTTTTTATAGGCATAACAATAGCCTTTATCACCTCACCAAATCCCTAAGCTCACAACCAAGCTTTACATCATGACTCTTAGCTCAAAACACTAACAAGATCCTCACCAAACAACCCCACCCCCCACCCAATATACCCTAGGTCTCCCCTGAATATCACCCATGGATCTCTCACTTGATCTACTGATATTTCCTGATTCCTCCCAAATATTCCCTGGGTCTACCTTGGATCTCACCCGCTCTATGATATTACATGGTGTTCTTTTTTGCTCCACACAAATAACCTACTTACAATGTTTTATTTATGTTAGTTATAGGGAGCTTAGACCAATAAGGAAATCAATCTCTTATATGTACAAGACTTACCTGTTCCACATAAATAATATATTCTTTTATGACAAGTCTTCTTGTTTCACACAAAGAGTATTCTTTTTCCTTCAAGCACACGAATTTCCAGAAACAAATTACATGCTTTTCCGTTAAAAAAGATTTCCCGTTCTACGTATGCTTATGATTGACTATAATTCGGATCACGGTTGCACACCCACTTCCTAAACCGTTACAAGTTACCTGAAATTACATTGTTTAGAAAACCGCAATCTATACACTGAAACAAACCTAAAACCGATGTCATCACTGCTGTCAAACCCACAGCGCTATCCACATCGATTATCTCATCTTTAGTTCTTCGTGATCTTCAAACCTCCCTCAAACAACATCTCCAACTTCCAAATGTTTTCTTATGTCTCTAGGAAGTAGCACATCAGTTGAATCTCGTTTGGTTCACATTGGGTTCACTTGAGAATACGAGCCAAAACCTAACAAAAGGTGGTTACCAAAGCCGTGAAAGTGGTTACAAGTTAAAATTTTAAAAATCGTAAAATGGTTACCAAAGCTGTAAAAATGGTTACTGGAGCCGTAAAGGTTGTTACCAAAGCCGTGAAAGTAGTTACAAATCAAAATTTTAAAAATCGTAGAATGTTACCAAAGTCGTAAAAATGGTTATCGAAGCCGTAAAGGTGGTTACCAAAGCCGTGAAAGTGGTTACAAGTCAAAATTTGAAAAATCGTAAAATGGTTAACAAAGCCGTAAAATTGGTTACCAGAGTCGTGAAGGCGGTTACCAAAGCCGTGAAAGTAGTTACAAGTCAAAAATTTCAAAAATCGTAAAATGATTACCAAAGCCATAAAAATGGTTACCAGAGCCGTAAAAGTGGTTACCAAAGCCGTGAAAGTGGTTACAAGTCAAAATTTGAAAAATTGAAAGTGGTTACCAAAGCCGTAAAAATAGTTACCAAACCTGTGAAGATGGTTACCAAAGCTGTGAAGATGGTTACAAATCAAAATTTCAAAAATTGAAAAATAGTTACCAAAATCATAAAAATGGTAACCAAAGCCGTAAAGTTGGTTACCAAATCCATAAAAGTGGCTACAAGTCAAAATTACAAAAATTGTAAGATGGTTACCAAAGCCGTAAAAGTGGTTACAAGTCAAATTTTCAAAAATAGTTAAATGGTTACCAAAGCCGTAAAAGTGGTTACCAAAGCCGTAAAATTGGTTACTAAAACCGTAAAAATGGTTACAATTCAAAATTTCAAAATTACATGAAAAAATATAATTATTTAATTTTGTAAAATAATTTTAATTATTTGTTTTATTTTATCAAATTTTATATTTATTTTATAATTGTTTTCCTTATAACTTTTATTATTATTATTAAGAAGTCGGGACTCGGGAAGCTGCTCCCTTGATTTCTTTTAATTTTACTGCCACTTGGCAGCCAAGCATCGATTGAAGGGGCTATCACCCCCGTATGTGCGGGGAATTTTTATGCCCCTGCATAGTAGTCGGTCTGTCAAATGTCAACATCTTAACTATATAAAGTGATCAAAGCCTTCTTTGATGGAGAGCTCGAGCGTGGGTTTTGTTTTCTCAGCTCAACAACCCCCCAATTTTGACTCGAATTTTGATTCGAAGTTGGATAAGGATGGCAGTACTACCACTAAAAGAGCTAGAGCTGAATTCATTTCGATTGGGCGTGATTGTGTGAGTTCTGGACAAGCCAATGAAACTGCAAGGAGTTTTAAATCTAAACTACTGAGTATGTCTACGCCTAGTTCTTGGATGGGTTTTGGAGTTCCTAAAGAAAAAATCCAGATTATTGCCGAAGACATTTCAATCTCAGAGGGTCTTGATGGGCCAATGATGAAACTCTCGCCTAGTCTGAAAGAACAGCTCCATAAACCTTGGGAGAATGCACTCATTTAGAAGAATATGGGGCGTCCGCATACCCTAAGCTTTATGGTCACCAAACTGACTCAAAGATGGACACTTCTAGGACACTAGCAACTGACTGATCTTGGAGAAGGCTACTTTGTGGGGCGTTTCCAGATGAAAGAAGACCTAGATTATGTTCTCACCAATGGTCCCTGGGTCATTACGAATCGGTATCTGGCTGTGCAAAGGTGGAAGCCCAATTTTGTGCCTAGTGAAGACACAATTCGAAGCATGCCTATCTGGGTTAGGTTATCGAAACTGCCTATGGAATGGATGGATTCAGAACTGTTGTGGAGCATAAGGGGTATGTTGGGTAAGATGTGTAAGGTTGATCCAATTACTGAAACCCAAGCTAGAGGTAGGTTTGCGCGTATTTGTGTAGAAATTGATATTTCCAAATCTCTCTTGGGGTCTCTGAGAATTAATGATAGATTAATAAGAGTGGAATATGAGAGCCTTGGTTTAGTTTGTTTCAAGTGTGGGAGATATGGTCATAGTAGAGAGAATTGTAGAGAAGGTTTAGTGGAGCCGAATGTTGAAGACATGGTGACTGATAAATTGCCGGAAAATACGCCTAAAAAGGAGCTGTCTCCTTATGGACCTTGGTTCTTGGTCTCTTATGGGAAGCAGGGCTACAAAAATATAAAGGGCAGGAATGGACAATTGGGGAATGGTAGGAATGGACAAATGGGAAATGGTAGCAGCAATGGTATGCAAAGGAAGGGAGTCATTAGTAGTCCTAAGGGTGCTTTTGGGGTGGATAATAAGGCTAGTAACGTTGCTGAAGATAAAATGGGAAAGAATAAGGGTGTGAAAATTCCCACCACTGTGATAGGGAAGGGATCGAGGTTTGATGTTCTCAGTGAGAATGTGAATGTTATACTAGCAGAGGATTCCTTGACTTCTAATAGTAAGGTTGTTGCTGGGAAGAGTCAAGAAAATAATTTTATCCTTAAAGAAATTACTAACCAGAAGAAGAAACATGGAGAGAATTCTAACAAAATACCTTTTACTGGTTTTAAGCTGCTCAGAAAAGGGGATATACTTCCTTTGTCTAGTAGTTGACTGAATTCTACGTCTGTTAATCTAGATGAAGCTGGGAGTTCTAAGGGAGGCAGTAAAGGTATAAAACAGCCCCAAAATCCTGTTATCCAAGACAGTAATATTAGTGTAGTAGATGCTTCTGATATGGATGTGCAACATAATAAGAATGGTACTATAGAGGTTTTGCCTCTTTGTAATTCTATCCAACTTAGTGATAGGGACTTTGATCTAGTTGTGGCTGGCCTGGAAAAAGGCCATGGCTGATGTCTCTGAATAGAGGCTTCCCTTTTTTTCCTTTTTCCCATGATTTGTGTGTGGAATATGAGAGGGGCAGGGAAGAGGCTGTTTGCTAGGAATATTTCTGATATTAGGAAGTTGTACCATTTTAATATCTTGGCTATTTTTGAACCTAGAATTAGTGGTATAAAAGCTCAAAGTGTTATCCAAAAACTCGGTTTTGATAATTGGTTTGTTGTGGATGCTGAGGGGTTCTCTGGAGGTATTTGGTTACTTTGGAAGGATTGTGGATTTAAATTACAGGTGGTTGCTAAGTCCAAACAATGTATCACGGCTTTAATTAAGGATCATAAGGCTTTCTGGATTCTTACTGTGGTGTACGCTAACCCTTGTGTTTCTGCTCGGAGACTTCTTTGGGGTTACCTTGATGCTATTAGGAGCTGTTTTGATTTGCCTTAGTTGATCATAGGGGATTTCAATGAAATTACTTGTTTGTCTGAAAAAAGAGGGGGTAGAGATTCATTTTCTAATAGTGGGTTTGCTAATAGGATTGATCGCAATAGTTTGGAGGATTTGGGTTTCTCGGGTTCTAAATTCACTTGGATGACCAAAAAGGGCATTAGAGAGAAAATATGGGAGAGGCTTGATAGAGCCATTTGTTCCATGGATTGAAGACTTCATTATGCTGAGGGATTTGTCAAACACCTTCCCAGAGTAATGTCTGACCATTGCCCAGTGCTCATTAATTTGTCTAGTAACCACCTTCCTAAGAATAGGCCTAAGCCTTTTAGATTTGAAGCGATGTGGTTAAAGCATAGAAGGTTTTCAGAGGTTATTCATCAGTCTTGGGAGCCACAAGATGGTAATGCCACTGTTAAGATTCGTAATCTCATTGGCACCCTTCTAAAGTGGAAAAAAGGAGGAGTTTGGAAATTTGTTCCGTAATAAGAGGCGTTTATTGGCTCGGATTCAAGGGATACAAAAGAGCTTAAGTGTTCGTCCCTCTCACTTTTTATCCAGACTTGAAGATTCTCTCCTTAAAGAGTATAATGCTACTCTTGAGCAAGAAGAAATTTTTTGGAAATAGAAATCCAAAAACTGCTGGCTTAGGGAAGGGGATAAGAACACCAAGTTCTTCCATCTTTCCACTATCATTAGGAGAAGGAAGAACAAAATTGAAGGTCTGAAATCTGATGATGGGTGCTGGACTGAGGACAGCAATGAGATGCATAGTGTGGCGGTTAATTATTTTAAAAACTTTTTTGAAGAAAAGCAAAGGTCTGGTACGTATGACAAGCTGCCCCAGCTATTTTCTAAGCTTACTGCTAGTGAAGTTTCCGGTTTATCCCATATGGTTTGTGAGCAAGAAATTAAGCTATGTATGTTCAATATTGGGGGGTTTAAGGCTCCCGGACCGGATGGATTTCCCGCAGTCTTTTTTCAAAGGTTCTGGGACTGCTGCAAAAAAGATATTACTAATTTGGTTTCGGATTGTTTTTTGAAGGGTTGTGTGGCGGATAACCTTAATCATACCTTCATATCTCTTATCCCTAAAATTCCCAACCCTATCAATATGTCTCATTTCCGTCTCATAAGCCTTTGTAATACCACTTATAAAGTGCTTAGTAAGATCCTTGTCCAAAGAATTAGGCCTTTCATTTCTAGGCTTGTGAGTCCCAACCAAGTTGCCTTTGTCCCCAGTAGACAAATTCAAGACAACATTATTGTTGCCCAAGAGGTGTTCCACAAGTTTAAATGCACTAAGGGGAAATCGGGTTTCATGGCTTGGAAGATTGACTTAGCTAAAGCTTACGATAAACTCCAATGGGCCTTTATTGAGGAGGTGCTTAAGGAAGTAGGTATTGAGGGAGATTTGCTAAAGTTGATTATGAGTTGTATTTCGAATGTTAAGTATAGAGTGATTCTCAATGGGGAGCTTTCGGATAGCTTTTCTCCTAGGTGTGGCATTAGACAAGGAGATCCATTGTCTCCCTACATTTTTGTGCTTTGCATGGAGAAGCTCTCACATATTATTAGTCAGAAACTTGTGAAGGGAAAATGGTGGCCTGTCACGGTTTCTAGAAGGGGTCCTAAGATCTCCCATCTCTTTTTTGCGGATGATCTCATCCTCTTTGGCCGGGCTTCGCCAGCTCAAGCTAAGGTTATGAGGGAGTGCATTGACACTTTTTGTGATCTTTCGGGCTAGCAAGTCAGCTTTCCTAAATCCAGAATCCTTTGTTCTAGCAATATCTGTGGTAGTATTGCTAGTGACTTGGCCAATATTTGTGGGTCACCTATTACTAATAATTTGGGGAACTATCTTGGTGTGCCGCTCATTCATAGCCGTGTCTCTAGAAACACCTATAAGGACATTCTTGAAAAATCCCAAAAAAGGCTTGCCTCATGGAAAAGTGCTTCCTTGTCCTTGGTAGGCAGATGCACTCTTATAAAAGCCGTTGCTTCAGCCCTTCCCATATATGCCATGCAATCCATTAAGCTTCCTTCAGATTTGTGTTCTAGTTTGGATAAGCTTAACAGGGACTTTCTTTGGGGTAATAATGCGGAGAAAAGGAAGATTCATCTCATTAAATGGGATGATGTTTGTCTTCCTAAGGAGCTTGGAGGGCTTGGTATCAAAAAAATGAAGCTTATGAATCAAGCCCTTCTAGCTAAAACCGGCTGGAGATTATTACAGAATGTGGATGGTCTATGGGCTCACTTGCTTAAGAGCAAATATCTTAAAGATGGTGATTTGGAGATTACTGGTGCTCTGAATAATAGATATTGTTCGAGCACTTGGAAAGGTGTCTCTTGTGGGGCTAAAATTCTTGCTAATAATATCCGTTGGAGAGTTGGCAATGGTGAGAGGGTTAGATTTTGGTTTGATAGATGGGTTCCTGAGCTGGGCTGTTTGCACCAGTTAGCTACTCTTCCGCTGACTGTCGATTAAATGGCTGAAGTTGTTAGTGATTATCGTACTATGGAGGATTGGGATATCCAAAAATTATCTTTTGTTTTGCCTTGCCTTGGTAGGTGGTCTTGCGTATTGTGGGGATTCATATTGGTAATTGTCATAGTGATTTGGACAAATCTATCTGGAATTTGTCTAAGAATGGTGACTTTACGGTTAAGAGTGCTTATGATGGTAACTTTAAGGAGGAGGTCGTGCTGTCTTGGGAATGGAACTTCATTTGGAAGCTCAAATTTCCTCCGAGAGTCCTGTATTTTTTGTGGATCCTTCTTCATGGAAAACTTCTTACTAATGATCATAGAGCTACAAGAGGTTTAACCATGGTGACCGTGTGTGACAGGTGCAATGCTGGCTGTGAGGATGCTGATCATGTGTTTAGAGGTTGTCAGGACTCTATTAACATTTGGGAAAGTGTTTGTGAAGGAGTTACTAAGAATGGTGGCTTCAATTTGAGCTGGAAGGATTGGCTTCTCAAGAATCTTAAATGTAACAATCATGTTGTTAACAAGTGGCCGAATTATCTGCTCTTTGCAGTTGTGCTCTGGCATATCTAGAAATGGAGGTGTGTTAAAGTCTTTAATCCCAGCTTTAAACTCCCTTCTAATTTTGGGTTGCTTATCCTCAGGTTTGTGGATTCTTGGTATATTGCGAACAACAAAGTGGCCAGAGATTGTGATTTGAATCTATGTTTTTTGTCTTGGATTCCGCCCCTTCATGACTGGGTCAAGATGAATGTTGATGGCAGCAGACTTCCTGATTCTGGTTTCATTGTGGCTGGGGGTGTTTTGAGAGACCATAAGAAGAATTGGCTAGGTGGTTTTGCTCTCAATAAAGGTAAGGGAACTGTGATTGAAGCTGAGTTCTGGGGTATCCTGGAAGGCCTCAAGTTTGCGTGGGAGTTTGGCTGTAACCAGATTGTTGTAGAATCTGATTCTCATAATGTTGTCCTCCTGTTAAATTCTACTCCTCATTGTAACCATCCTCTGCTTAGTGTCATTCAGGAGTGTAGAGCCCTCATTGACAAGAACTGGTGTTGCTCTGTTCAACATGTCTTCAGGGAAAGCAACAGAGTTGCCGATGGCCTTGCTGGGTATTTTCGTCTTCACTAATCCTCCTCCCCAAATCGTTGGTCTTCTGTCTGATGACTTTGTGGAGTCGTCCTATGCTAGGCTTGTTCCTAGTCCTTAGTTCCCTTTGTTCTTTTCTTTTGGGCTTTTAGTCCTCCTTCTCACCAAAAAAAAAAAAAAAAAGTGATCAAAGCTCTTAGGCCTTGTATGTTTAGTGCTATTATATTTTATTAAGCATTATTTTAATATATTTTAATTGCCTAATACGGTAAATATCGTATTAACTAATACATTATATTTGGTGGTATTATGTTGCATTGTATCAAAAAACACTTCTTCTTTTTTCAATGAATATGGAATATTGATAAAATATGTGTTATGTTATTAATATTTTTTTTTATAATTTCAAAATACATTGGAAAATTTTATTTAAATTTTTTGTTTCAATTAAAATAAATATTTATTGATTTTTTATATAAAAATATTTATTGATTTATTCATGGTAAAGATATTTAAAATTAATTATTAAGTATTTTTTAAGAAACTATTATATTTTTATGATATAATAAAATGCAATAGAGTCATATAGGAATAACCTAATACGATATAATACAGTGCATCACTAAACACAAGTTTGTATTAATGATAATATAGTCCAATACAATACAATACCCCTTATTCTTTTTCTTTTTTTTCATCATTAAACCCCCTGAACTTTCATAAATTAACAATATGTAACGGAATTGTAACGCCTTCCATTTTTCTGTCATGGTAAATTACACTAAGTTCCCCTTCTTATATACATAATTTCATCAAACCAGAAAAATATAATAATATGACATAAATACCCCTCTGGCCAAATTTTAAAAATCAAATTTTAAATAAAATTTAAAATTGAAATAATGATTAAATAATAATAAAATTATGAACTTTTTGATAAAGAATATTAAATAAATAGAGAAATGAAAAAAAAAATAAAAATTTATGTAACAATTATTTAAATTATCGTTTTTATTTAAGTATCCCTAAATGTAAAACCCATATGAATATTTAATTATTTAAGGGGAATTATCATTTAAATTATATTTTTTTTATTTAACTATCCTTAAATATCACTTATTCATTTACAATAACAAGGGTATTAATAATGTCAAAAACAAAAATAAAAAAAATTAAATAATAATAATAAAATGATAAAATAAATATAATAATAATAATAATAATAAAATAATAAAATGAATATAATAATATTATTAAAATAATAAAATAAATAGAGTAATAATATTAAAATAATAAAATAAATATAATAAAATAAGAAAATAATAAAATAAATATAATAATAATAATAATAATAATAATAATAATAATAATAAAATCATAAAATCATAAAATAAATAAAATAATAAAATAAATATTATAACAACAACAACAACAACAATAATAATAATAATAATAATAATAATAATAATAAATAATAAAAAATCATAAAATAAATAAAACAATAAAATAAATATATTATTATTATTATTATTATTATTATTATTATTATTATTATTATTATTATTATAAAAAATTATTTATAAAAAAACAATTAGGTAGATATTTAGATTGATCTCCATCATCTATCACAAATATTCATAGTGGTGATCAAATAACAAGATATATATGTATGTATATATATATATATAACCAAAAAACAATTACAAGAAATTATTAAAAAAAAAAATTGATGGGTGTGGAGATCTAGGATCTCCACCATTCATTTCGAAAAATGGTAGAGTGAGTGAATTTTGATTCATCATCCAATTTGGATCTATACTAAGGATGGCAAAAATCCCCAACCCACCCCAAACTGACAGGTCAGGGATTTGTGAATCAAAAATATTATTACTATTATTATTTGTTTATATTATTTTATTATTATCATTATTATTATTATTTTATTATTATTATTATTTTATTATTATTATTTAAGTTTTTTTTTTTTTTTGAAATTATTAATACCCTTATTATTGTAAATGAACAAGTGCTATTTGGGGATATTTAAATAAAAAAAGATAATTAAAATGATAATTCCCCTTAAATAATTTAAATATTCATTTGGGTTTTATATTTAGGGATATTTAAATAAAAAAGATAATTTAAATAATTGTTAAATAAATTTAACCTTTTCATTTCTTTATTTATTTAATTTTCTTTGTCAAAAAGTTTAGAATTTTATTATTATTTAACCATTATTTCAATTCTAAATTTTAAATTTTTATTTTTAAAATTTGATTTTTAAAATTTGGTGAGAAGGGTATTTATGTCATATTATTATATTTTCCAGTTTGATGCAATTATGTATATAATAAGGGAAACTTAGTGTATCTTATCACGATAGAAAAATGGACGGCATTACAATTCCGCCATCTATTGCCAATTTATGAAAGTTCAGGGAGTTTAATAACGAAAAAAAAAAAAAAAAGTATTGGGAGTAATGTGTAAATTTGGGCATAGTTTAGAGGGTATTAGTGTCAATTAGCCAAATATAATGAGCACCACCCAACAACCACCAGTCACCAACTTAACTAACCATTACATACAATAAGAAACATTAAATGGGTACACAGGTAGGTTTGGTAGATCTAGATCCAAAATTGTGGACCCTTGGATCTATCATTTCCCATGGTCAATCTCTTACTGTTGCAACATCTTCTTCTTAATTTCTTATTAATTAACAAAACAACAAGGAAACGCTGTCATCAATCATTTAAGTGTTGATTTTTTTTATTTTTAATGGATTTAAGTGTTGAAAATTCAGAGTTGGAACAAACGTGCAATTATTAAAATATTACGATTAAATTACTACATTTGAAGCTAAGATGTGAGTTGAAATCTCTTAGTGTGTTTTTGGTATGGCTTTTGTAAAAGTCAAAAACGCATTTTTAATGCTAGAAGTTGTTTTGAAGTTTTTTTTTTTTTTTTTTTTTTTTTTTTTGGCAAAAATCAAATATGAATTATTTCAATTACCCTTTATAAAAGCTATTTTATATCTACTAGGAGAAAAACTTTATTTTTTTTTTTGATCTTTTTTAAAGCTTATGAATTGTCTCAATTACCATTTATAAATTTTAGATATTTCGCCATACCATTATTTTACTATAAAATCGTCGATTAAATTACTACCTTTGTAGCACGGGGTTGACTACTATGCAGGGGAATAAAAAATCCCTTTTACCATGCAGTGATGAATAGTGTAGCATTTAGTCTGTTGGATCATTTAAAAATGGATTAACGGCTTGTATTAATTGCCAACTAACAAATCTGATTGTATGATGAAAAAAAAAAAAAAAAAAAAAAAAACTAAAAATCCATTCAATATGTTAGGTGGTCACTTTTATATAATATGCATTTTTTTTAAACACTTTTTTTTTTTTTTTTTTTTTAATGAAATTGGACTATCCTAAGAGAAAAAAACATCATAAGCGATCATATGCTGAAAAATCCATAGGCAGTATCCAGAAATATATAAATAAAAGAAAAAAAGTAACAAAAGTAATCACGAAAAAGCATAAGACAAAGGACGAAGCCTAAAAAAACCTAGAGGCACACAGGCCAAACAACAAAAACAAAACTAGGACAACCTGAAAGATTCTTTACCCATACAGTCATTACCAACCAACGAGGAACAGAACGAAGGAGTGGAGGACCACTAGGAATCAGAAGGAATACCCACAGCATGCTTAGATAGAGCATCCACCACTTGATTACCTTCCCTGAAAATATGAGAAACCTGGAACTCCATATGCGAGATCTGATAAATGAAACATTGTCAAGCTTGACGAACACGCTAGGTAACATGATCAGACCTATTAGAAAAAAGCTGAACCACATAAGAAGAGTCACTCTTGAGCAAGATCCCAACTTCCATGCATAATTGATGGCTAAAGAAGCCGCAAGGAGCTCAGCCACAAAAGCAAAAACCTGACCAAGAGGAACCACGAAACAGGCCTTAACAAAAGATCTGCAACTCCGAAAAACACCCCCACAACCCCCCACACTTGGCGAACCCAAAGCAGCACCATCCATGTTAACCTTAATCCACCCTAGGGCCAAGGGCGACTAGACCACACTTCTGATAACCAAAGCCTTACCATGATGACCACTGATACCAAACCGATGAAGAATCAACAAATCATCAACATAATTACGCATACAACCAATCCCCAGTCGATCCGTGTCATAGACAAAACGCCAGACAAGAGATAAAGTAGCCTTTAAATCAACTGATTTCCCATCAAAAATCCATTAGTTACGGGAATACCACACGCTCCAAACCACTGCATGAATAGTAGCTTCCACAAAATCCTAATCTGATCACTAAAAGAAGCAAACATGGCCTGACAGAAAAAATAGCCCCAAGAGTTAGCGGAGATACACCTCTGAAAAGAGGAGAAAACCACCTCTCAAAGAGCAACAACAAGAGGGCATTTCAGAAAAAGATGATCCACCGACTCAGAACTAACACAACAAACACTACACATGGAAGTCAATTGAAAACCTAACCTGCACAAACGATCTTCGGTGGGGAGTCTATTAAGCAAAAGACGCCAAGTTAAGATCGAACGGGAAGGAGGAATATAGCGAGAGCAGACGTCCCTCCATCATGGGACCAAAGGGATTTCATGAAACATCCAAGAATAAGCAGCCTTACAAGAGACCCTAACGTCCCTAAAATGAGACCATACTAAACAATCTGTCACTGGAGAAATAGTAATCACTGGAGAAATAATCTGTCCCTAGAATGAGGCCATACAACGGTTCCAGTCAACACGAACCAACTTAAACTCCTCACAAGAAGCAGCCCATAAGAATTTCTGATCTTTTTAGTAACCATCTGAAGTAAGGAAATCGGTCACTTATAAACCATAAATGAGTGAATAAAGAAGCTAGTAATCACCGAGCGAATCAAAGTAGCCCGACCAGCCAAAGAAAGTGACTTACCTTTCCACCTGGCAAATTTTGACAAAATCTTATCCTCAATGGACATCAAAATAGACTTCGTGGGCTTGCCCCAGAATAGAGGAACACCTAGATAAGAAAATGGAAATCGACCAATCTATATCCCAACTAAGGACTGAAGAGATGTAATCTTAGCAGAAGAAACAGAAGACCCAAAAAAGATGGAGGATTTATTCCAGTTAACAAGTTGGCTCGAAATGCGGTCATAAACACTGAAAGCATGAATAACATTCCTTAGGTTTTTGGATGTGCCCCTACAAAAGATCATAACATCATCAGCATACAACAAATGAGTGGGAGCAAAAAAACCCCTCGGAGAAGAGATAGGCAAAAGTTGGTCAGACGCCACCATCTTCGAAAGTAACCTGTTGAGAAAATCCTCAGAAATACCAAAAAGAAGAGGAGAAAGAGGATCCCCTAGTCTAACCCCTCTCATTCATCTAAAATAGCTAGCAGGAGAACTATTAACCAAAACAAACAGTCTTGAAAAACCAAGAATGTTATCTATCTAATCCATGAAGATTTTAGAGAACCCAAACCCCTCAAAACACAACAAAAGAACTTCCAATCAAGGGTATCAAAAGTCTTACGAATGTCAATTTTCATAGCCACACTACCCCCATAGCATTTCTTATGAAGCACATTAACGCAATCAGAAGTGAGAGCAATACAATCCTCAATATATCGATCCCTGATGAAACCAAATTGTTGCGGAGAAACAATTCAAGCAGTAATTTGAGCCAACCTATCAGCCAAGATTTTGGAAGAAATCTTGAAAAGCAAATTACCGAGCACAATAGGGAAAAACTGATCAACATTGATAGAGTCTCTCACCTTCGGAAGAAGAACAATAAAATTAGAATTCAAACCAAGGGCGACCATGCCACAGTGGAAAAAATCCTGAACCGTAAAAATCACATCTTTACCCACAATCTCCTAACAACGTTGAAAGAAACGACCTGAAAAGCCATCAGGCCTAGGGGCCGAAAGAGAATCCATGGAAAAAACCGCATCATGGATAACATTAGCAAAGGGAATAGGGACCAAAAGCGAATTCTCCTCATGAGAAACTAACGAGGGAACAATGTCATCCACAATAAAAAGATCCTGGTCAATCTAAGCTGAATCCAAAGAGAATAAATCCTCATAAAACCTGACAAAGTGATCTCTGATTATAGACTGATCATCCAAAATAACACCATCGATCGAGAGCGAAGATAAAATATTCTGACACTGCCTACGCTTGATCAAAGGATTAAAAAAGGATGAATTACAATCCCTTCCTGTAACCATTTCACTTAGGATCTATCATGAAAGAAACACTTTTGCCTACGTAAAAGCACATCAAGATCATGATAAGTGCGTGACTCAGACAAAAAAAGCTCTTAAAAAAAACATAAATCAAACATTTAGCTCTGAATAGAGCGAAGCTTAGCAGATTTCCTAGAGATGTTAGCATTGAGATCACCGAAAACCTCCCAATTCTAAGACTTGAGATCCTTCTTTAGGTTCTTAAGCTTACCAATAACTATCTAAGGGGGACGACCAATACAAGGAATGCCCCATACCCTGCGAACCAGGTTTATGAAATCAGGATGGTCCACCCACATACTTTGAAAACGAAATGGTCTAGATGAAGAAATCTGTGACTCAGCTAAACGAATCCAAATCGGACAATGATCAGAAAACCGACAAGGAAGAACCACATAGGAGATATCTTGCCGACAGGAAGTGCATCCCTTAGAAGCCAAAGTCCTATCCAACCTTCGCTTAACTTTACTGCAATTAGAACGACCCTTAACCCAAGTAAAACGAGCACTCTGAGATCGAACATCAATAAGATTGCAATCCTGAATCATTGATTTAAAGTCCTCACAAGAACCCTTAGCAGGAGAGCAAGACCTTAAACACTCATGGGCACCCAAAACTGTATTGAAATCACCCACCACTAATCAAGAAGAACAAAAAGAATCAGCCATCTCCCAAAGAGAATGCCAAAACACCCGGCGAACCGAGGCAGAAGTACTAGCATAAACAAAAATATACCAATGTGTTAGAGACTCGATAGAGATGGAGACAGTCAAATGTTGCTCATGACACAAAACTATTTAAGTATTTACAATAGAATCATAGGAAAAAAACCCAAATAGAAGGAATCAATCCACCCATATCGTTCATTCCTACCAAACAAAGACCAAGAGAAGACCAAAAACTAGCAAAATCAAATCAAATGCCACTATGGGCTCCAAAATGCAAACCAAGGAAGGCCGATGGGAACTACATAAATCTTTGAGAACTCATTTCGAAGAGTTTTTCCCAATACCACGATAGTTCCAATAAAGGATACTAATCATGAGAACTGTTGGAGGGAGTCCGAAACTCAGACTTATATGACTCCAATCTACGTTCGATCATTGTGTTCCTCTAATCAACATTATTAAGATCCAAAACCTCAGCTTCCACCTATTTAGGCCAAGGAGTGTCCGAAACAAAACCAAGCTTAGTATGAGAGTCCGTCAAAGAGGACTCCGATCGCAAGACCCGAAAAGAGCCAATCCCATGCTGTCGAAAAAGCCACTCAACAGACTGACTGGGATCACCCAAAGATAAATGTGCCGTACTCGAATCACCAGAAGAAACAACAACAGAGGGAGGAGGAGAAGCCCCATGTGGTAATAGGCTACAGACCTGCTGAACATTAGGAACATCTAGTAAAAGAATTGGAATCAAGCCCACAATATTGGAAGAAGGTCCTGAATGAGAGTTACATGAAGAAGATAGAATTGAAGCCGAAGAAGGACTAGAAAAACCTGAATGATGGACTACCACTGAATCAACAGACCTCAAATCTTGAGAAATAGCAGCGAAAACATTAGATACCGGGACCTCTTGGACCGATTTATCAATAGGATGATAAACCATCTTAGAAGACCGAGGGCGAACTGGCTGAAAAGCTAGCTCCTCAACAGAAACCTTGGCCATTGGCTGAGGAGATTTTCCTACACTAACAGTAGGAACCTTAGACTTGTTCCAACGACAAGAACTGGGTAGATGACCAATGGAGGAACAGGCGGAGCAAAATGACGGCAAGTTTTCATACTCCACCGAGATGAAAGAGCTATGAAGCTCATCCCTCTCTAAAAGAACCGAGTGTGGATCAATATGGACATGTCAACATCCACTAAAACCCTGGCCAGATGCCCAAAATCACCATCAATAGTAGCCTTATCCAATCTCAACAGAACCCCAATGCATCTGGCCAAATCAAAAATGATCTTCAGATGCCAGTATTCCCAAGCCAAATCATAGAACATAACCTAAACCTATGTGTTAGGGGACTTCTGTAGAGAGGGATTAAAATCCGGAACCTAAGGCTGAAGGTGGAGAACTCCTGGCTTTAGATTGATAGAACCCAAACCCCAAACTTTTATCTTGTCCCCAGGAGAATTCAAAATGATCTGAAAATAGCCTCTCCTTAAAGATATAAGTCTCCACTCCGAAGATTAAATATTAAAATTGTGAAATTAAATTTCATTCAATTATATTTCTTGGGACAAGATGAGGTTGGCTCAATGGTTTGTCCTTCACATCTACAAAAGAGTATGGATATTGTCACTCATAAAATTAATTAGTACACCTATTTTTATAAGTACACATATGTCTAAAATTTCAAAAATAAATATTATGATAAGCATCCATCCTAATGCCAATAGTACCCTATTGAAATGAATATATTCATTTTAATACATTTTATTTTTAAATCCTCTTAAATTATTAACACACCCAATTTTTTAATTTTTTTTTTAAAATTATATTATTTTTGGAATCAAATCCTCTTTTAATGATGATCCAATTTACTTTTGGAAATGTTTTGAATGTAAGAACCTTATGAGAGAGAAGATGTATTACCGGAGCATATATATGAGGTCAAGAGATCTTCAATCTGGAATTTTTTTATATATACAGCTATATTAAAAAAAAAAATATTTTGTTTATTGATAGAGTTCATAACTTGACATAAATAAAGACAATAAAAGTAAAATAATACCTACCTCTGTATGATTAGAGTCCTCTGAAAATTATTTTTTCCATTACTTTGTTATATGATAATCATATGAAGATGAGAAAGTTTGATACTTGAAACAAAATTAGAGTTTAATTAGGGTTTATCATAAGTTAGGGTTTATTATTATTTTTGTTTTTATTTTTATTTTAATTAAGAGATATAGTTGAAGATATGAGTATAATTAATGAGTGTACATAGTATTTTGTTTATTTTAATTAAAGTAATTTGTCTTTATTGGTAGATTTCTATTGGGATATTTTTGTAATTAAAATTTTTAATGAAGAGATTTTTTCCTTACAATCCAATTTTTCCTTTTTACACTAATTTTCTGAAGACACTCCATTCTAAAATTTTAAATTTTAAAAAAATTCTAAAGGCAATTTATTTTTTTCCAAAATTATCCATTTTATCTTTTGACACTCCATTTTTAAAAAAAAAAAAAAAAATTAATTGATTAAATCAACCCAAAAATTATAAGTTCAAATCATGATATTTCTTGAATTAAAACAATTCATAATTTGGGATTATATCTAAAACCCTAAAATGCAATAATTTCAATCATCCAATTCTTAAAAAAAATTATAAAAAAAAAATCAATCATCTCATTCTAATATAGAGAAATCAAATTGTAAGTTCCTCATATTTTTCTTGACTTATTTCGTTAACAAACCACATTGGGGTTTGATTTGTAAGGGTAGATTAGGCTCCTTATTGTTTGTGATCAAGCTTTAATGGCTTCCCCAAATCCTCAAGCTCATGAACTCTTCAAGGTATATCACTTGTCATTGACTCTTTAAGGAGATATAGTTGCATACACACACAATTCATGTATTTCCATATCTTTTGCATTTGTGTTTATGTGAATGTGTACATTCATATTTTATATCACACTTAATGTATGATAATTGTTCTTACAATTATTGGACTTTTTCCATGATTAATTTCGTGCCAAAAATGCCTATAGAAGTGAAATGCACAGTACACGCGTGGTTCGTGCATAATATGAACAACGAACATCATTCTAGAGATCTTGTGTTGTACAAGCATTGTTGATGCGCTGTTTGTATAGTGCTCACCTAATTGATTTTAATTGTATAAGGTCTACCACTATTAGGATCGTTGTGGCACCGCTGTATGTACCGATGTGTGTCATCATAGCGGTCACACAACGGTTATGCTCACTTGATTGATTTTAATTGTATCGGGTCCATCGTTATGTGTCACACAGTGGTAAGCCTAGTGGTTGTGCCTATTTTTCCAAAACAGTGAGTTTTGACTAGGGCTTCAGATAAATTGTTCTTCTCTTTCTCTTGGTTGAATTAGAACTTCAAAATATCATATCTAAGAGTGAGAAACAAGTTTTCTTGTGAGATAAGTTTCAAGATAGCTCTTTTATCTATATAACCCCAAAAGCCATCCTTTTCATGCATCATTGAGCATCTTTAAGGCATGGTTCTTCATCATTAATTAACTTGGTAAGTTGAACAAACACTCTATCTTTGTTAATTGTTCAAACTTTTCAAGATTGTCTTTTTATTGCATTTATTAGATGATTAGATGCTAGGACTCTCTTTATTGCATCTATTCATGAGTTCTATAGTATGATTGAGTTTTGTTTGTGATAGCTTGCATCATTAGGTCATTTATGCCGTAATTGCTAATTCATTAGGTCTTTATTGCATCTATTCATGTTTTATATCACACTTCATGTATGATAATTGTTCTTGCATTTATTGGACTTTTTCCATGATTAATTTCATGCCAAAAATGCCTATAGAAGTGAAATGCACGGTACACACTCGGTTCGTGCATAGTACGAACAACAAACATCATTCCAAAGATCTTGCATTTTATAAGCGTTGTTGATGCGTTGTTCGCACATTGCTCACCTAATTGATTTTAATTGTATAAAGTCTACCGCTGTTAAGATCGCTCTGTGTACCGATATGTGTCACCACAGCAATCACATAATGGTTGTGCTCACCTGATTGATTTTAATTGTATCGGGTCCACCATTGTGTGTAACACAGTGGTAAGCCTAGCGGTTGTGCCCATTTTTCCAAAACGGTGAGTTTTGACTAAGGCTTCATATAAATTGGTCTTCTCTTTCTCTTGGTTGAATTAGAACTTCAAAATATCATCATATCTAAGAGTGAGAAACAAGTTTTCTTGTGAGAGAAGTTTCAAGATAGCTCTTTTATCTATCTAACCTCAAAACCCATCCTCTTCTTGCATCATTAAGCATCTTTAAGGCATGGGTCTTCATCATTAATTAACTTGGTAAGTTGAACAAAAACTCCATCTTTGTTAATTGTTCAAACTTTTCAAGATTGTCTTTTTATTGCATTTATTAGATGATTAAATTCTAGGACTCTCTTTATTGCATCTATTCATGAGTTCTATTGTATGATTGGGTTTTGTTTGTGATAGCTTGCATCATTAGGTCATTTATGCCTAAATTGCTAATTCATAAATATTCATGTATGCTTAGTTGATGATTAGGTTGGCTTTGTTCATCTAGTCAAATTCATGAATATTTATGTGAATGTTATTTGACAATTAGGTTGTTAGAATCATTATTCATCTAATTGAGACCTCATGTATGTGTATGTAGGCTTGTTTGATAATTAGGTTGTTAGATTTGCATATTAACATTTAATTAAGTTTATAGTGTTTAGTCTTGCACTTTATTGCATTTAGAATATTCATATATTTACTTAGACCTTTATCTCTCTTCAAAGAGTCAAAGTCTTGTGACTTCTAGGTGAAGGTGCACAAGCAAGTAAGTCTTGTAATCAAGGGTTGATTGGCAAGCAATTAGATTAGAATCACTATTAAATGCCCGCGAGTAGAATAGCTTGTGTTACTTCCGAGAATAGTGTGCCTAGGTTGTCAACTTAGGTTGTAAACAAGTATTCAAATAGTAGATTTGAGGACCGGAGTGGCTAGGTGGCTAGCCCGTGAGTTTTGCCTAGTTTGAGGGTTTCTCACGTAAATCAATCAACGTGTTTTTATTATTTTCTGCATTTAAATATCGTTGATTGCTTGCTTGCTATTATTGGGTAATTTAATAATATTGATTAATCGAAAATTGGTAATTATTTTTTATTAAACCTATTTACCCCCATTCTAGGTTGTATTAGTCACACTAAGTGGAATTTCACAAACAATTAGTCAAATTTTTAATTTATTGAATATAAGAAGATGAATCAATCATCATGCATCCTATTCAATATACATAAACATCTAATAAGGATATTTGGATATAGGATCTAGATTTTCTAGATAACCTTTTACCTTAGAAATTATTTGTAACATAGTGGATTAAAGTTCTGTAAACCAATATACAATTTTATTTTTTTAGAATAAAATTCTCTATGCAAAGAAGTTACCTTTGTAATTTTATTTTATTTTTGAATTGTTTGCACCATCAAATTAATGTTTTTGGTGTAGAATAATTAAAGCTTAAAATCACACCAACTTATAAACCAACGTGTTTGAGAGATTTTCCATTAAAAAACTTCATGCAACCTCCAAACAGAAAGAAGGATTATTTAAATAAGAAAAAAGGGCGATTCAAAAAAAAAAAATAGAAAGCAATTTGCATATCATTCTCCATCACTTCCCAATCAAGAAAACTTTATAATATTGGAAAAAGAGAAGAAGATATTTTAGGGTTTGTAAAATAGTAAATAGGAAAAAAAAAAACACTAAAGATGGGAAAAAAGCATTGTTTTCTAAAATAAAAAATTTGGATGGTCTTTAGAAATATTTTTTGGATGGTCTTTATAAATATTTTTTTTTTACTTGTTTAGTAATTTTAATTCAGATTAAATTTATCATGAATGAACAAAATTAAAATGGAGTGTAAATAGATGTTTTCTGGATTGTTAACAACATCACTTTTTAATAAAATATGAATGTACAAATTAGTTTTATGGGTGGCAATATCGACACCCTCTATAAAATCTCAAATTATTGTAATATTTAAAAAGAAGAAGAATTATATTTCTTAGAAAGTGTTACATGAATAATTTTTCTACTTCATTAAAAAAGGTAGTTGTGTATTAAATGTTTCATTATGTTAAAAGGGAAAAAAAATTATGTTTCTTCAAAATAATGAACATCAATTTTAATTTCAAATTATTTATCAATTATTGTACAAATAATAATATATAATTATTGTTTCAAACAATAACCAATAATGTTTAATTTGTATTATACTATATTAAGATATACAAATGTTGATGAGATGAGAGTAGTTCGATGGTAAACCTCTCACACCTACACAAGGAAGTCTCGAGTTCAATTCCTCCAAAACCTGAATTTATAATGTAATACTTCAAAAAAAAAAAAAAATACAAATGTTGGATGTGATTTTAGCTCATGAAAGTTTGTTAACTAATAAAATTGATATATTTTCTAAATAAATAAAGTTAGGATCTGTTTGGAAGAGCCTCTTCAAATAGATATTTTAAAAGAAAATTATTGGTTGTTTGATTGTCAATTAAAAAGGATTTTTTTTTAAATGATAAGATTACTAAAATATTTTTTACAAAAATATGGATTAGGCTAAATCAACTTAAATTTATGACTTAATTTTTTAACTTCAATAACTTAATCACCCATGTGCTCTTAATCAAAGAGTTGTAAATGTATTTAAATCTCAACCATTAAATTAAGAGCACATTGATGGTTGAGATGTAGATGTTAAAAAATTAAGTCAAAAATTTAAGTTGATTTAGCTTGTAAATGATGGTTTTATATTAGACATTTTAGTGTTATTAAAAAAAAAAAAAAAAAAAAAAACTCAAAACACCTATTTGGAAAAGCTTTAAATTTGAGTTTCTCACGGTAGATGTAAAAAAGTTTTTTATAATCCTCTAAAAGCTCTATTGAGTGAAAACACAAATTTTTTAAAAGAGCTTTTTTAATTAAAAAAACTCTTTTAGCCAGTAGAGAAACTCTTCCAAAAGGGCACTTATTATAAAATATATATTTGTTGTATTATATTTTTTAAAATGATAATTAATATTTTTATTTAATAAAATATAATTCATGTAACAAATTCTAAGAGAATTTGACAAAAATTTTAAACATTTTATTTAACAAAATTATTTTAGATTTATACTATTAGAATATAATAGTGTATTTGGTATGGCTTTTCAAGTAGAGCTTCTAGAGTAAAATTTTTTTATATAGTAGAGCTTCTAACTAAAAGGCTTTTGGTTGTGTAAATTACAAAAAAAAAGTGTTGATGATGTATTTTTAAAAATAGTTTTTAGTTGTGTGAATTACAAAAAGGGTGTTGCCAATGTTTTTATAATGGAAGAGTTAAAATATCTAAAATTTATAAAAGGTGGTTGAGACTATGTTTTAAAGAAGCTCAAAAAAAAACTTTTTGGAAAAGCCTAAAATTTGGGTCTCTTCAAGTAGACATAAAATAGCTTTTATAAAGAATAATTGAGACAATTCATATATTAAAAAAGTTGTTTTGAGTTTTGCCAAACAACTAAAAAAAAACTTCAAAACAGTTTCTAGCATTAAAATAGCGATTTTGATCCTTACAAAAGCTATACCAAACACACACTAAATGTTGTTACCAAAACCGTGATAGTGGTTACAAGTCAAAATTTTAAAAATCGTAAAATGGTTACAAAAATCGTAAAAATGGTTGTCTGGACCGTAAAGGTGGTTACCAAAGCTGTGAAAATGGTTACAAGAGAAAATTTTAAAAATCGTAAAATGGTTACCAAAGTCATAAAAATGGTTATTGGAGCCATAAATGTTGTTATCCAAGCTGTAAAAGTGGTTACAAGTCAAAATTTTAAAAATCGTAAAATGGTTACCAAAGCCCTAAAAATGGTTACCGAAGCTGTAAATGTGGTTACCAAAGCTGTGAAAGTAGTTACAAGTCAAAATTTTAAAAATCGTAAAATGGTTACCAAAGTCGTAAAAATAGTTACTAAAGCCGTAAAGGTTGTTACCAAATCCATGAAAGTGGTTACAAGTCAAAATTTCAAAAATCGTAAAATGGTTACCAAACCTGTAAAAATGGTTACTAGATCCGTAAAAGTGGTTACCAAAGCCATGAAAGTGGTTACAAGTCAAAATTTCAAAAATCGTAAAATGGTTAGCAAACCTGTAAAAATGGTTACTAGATCCGTAAAAGTGGTTACCAAAGCCATGAAAGTGGTTACAAGTCAAAATTAGAAAAATCGTAAAATGGTTACCAAAGCCGTAAAAATGGTTATCGGAGCCATGAAAGTGGTTACCAAAGCCGTGAAAGTTGTTACAAGTCAAAATTTAAAAAAATCGTAAAATGGTTATCAAAGCCGTTAAAATGGTTCAGAGCCGTAAAGGTGGTTATCAAAGCCGTGAAAGTGGTTACAAGTTAAAATTTAAAAAATCATAAAACGTTTACAAAAGCCGTAAAAATGGTTACCAGACCCATGAAGGTGGATACCAAAGCTGTGAAAATGGTTACAAGTAAAAATTTTAAAAATTGAAAAATGGTTACTTTTACCAAAGCCGTAAAGATGGTTACTAAAGCTGTGAAAGTGGTTACAAGTCAAAATTTGAAAAATCATAAAATGGTTACCCAAAGCCGTAAAAATGGTTGCCATACCTGTGAAGGTACCAAAGCCGTGAAAATGGTTACAAGTCATAATTTTAAAAATTGTTAAATGGTTACCAAAACCGTAAATGTGGTTACCTGAGCTGTAAATATGGTTATAAAAACCATAAAAGTAGTTACAAATCAACTTTTTAAAAATCGTTACCAAAGTTGTAAAAGTGGTTACCGGGACCGTAAAAATACTTATCAAAATTGTGAAAATAGTTACAAGTCAAATTTTAAAAAATCGTTAAATAGTTACCATAGTCGTAAAAATGGTTACCAAAACCGTAAAAATTGTTAGAAGTCAAATTTTTAAAATTTTATGAAAAATATATAATTATTTATAAAATTTTAATTATTTGTTTTATTTTTTCAAGTTTTATATTTATTTTATAAATTTTTTCATTATTTGTTTTATTTTTTCAAGTTTTATATTTATTTTATAAATTTTTTCATTATTATTATTATTTTTTATTTTTTATTTTATTTTATTATTTTTTTTATTAAGAAGTAGGGAACAACCTGTTGCCGTCTGTTCCTTTGATTTTTTAATGATTTTTTAAAATTTTGGCTGCTACTTGACAGCCAAACATCTATCGAAGGGGCTATTCACCCTTTTATGTGCAGGGAATTTTTATTCCCCTGCATAGTAGTTAGTCCCTTGAAGTTAAGATGTGAGTTGAAATCTCTTAAACATGTTAGCAATTATGGGGTACCCTAATATTTGATGAAAGCACAAGAAGATTGTACTTTTGTTAAAATTATAGGAATGTACCTTTGACTGACCCATCAAAGTTAACTGATGTCAAAATGTCAGAGGGGTAATAAGGTTATTTTATTAAAAATTTAAAGAAAATGAAAAAAATAATTTCCTAGATAACATTTTTTAAAAAAAAAATTAAAAAGAAAAAGTAAAATTTTTTTTTTTGGGGATCTAAAATCTTCATCTTTATCAATAAACATCATTAAAAAAAAAAAAAAAATCTCAATAAAAAATGAATAAAATAAAGAAGTTTTCAAAGAATTAGAGAAAATAAAATCCAGAAACCTTAATGGATTTTTTTAAGAATCATAAAAAATAAAAGTTTTTATTTATTTTTTTAGAAATTTAGGTTTCCATATGAGAAACCCATATTTCCATTGAGGAGATCTGGTTCTCCTCCAAAACGAGAATTAGGTCTCCATTTTAGAGATTGTTGATCTCCATGGAGGAGATCTGGTCCTCCTCCAAAGAGCATCTCTTTAATGGAGAGTAAATCTCTATCAAAGGAGATCCAATATTTTTTAGTTATATATTGATAATATATTATTAAATATTATAATAATTGAGACTCAAGAGCAATTTAATCATTTCATTATATTTGACTAGTCAACTGTTCGTTTTAATGATCAATGGGTTAGTCAAGGGTATTTACTTATAATTTTGATACACTTTTACTAAATGTCAAGGTAATTTATTGCAATTTGCCCTTAATTAGGTAATCTAGCCAACCAACAACAAGTTTCCAACATTAATTAACACATGAATATGTTAAACATATACTTCATCTGAGACGACTTTTCTTCTCCAGCTGTACGTGGAGATATGGTCCTTCAAAAATCAAAACACAAATATTCAACTCATCAATCATTCACACAATTTATCTTCAAATAAAATAACAAAAATCAATCCAACTATCCAAGACCAAGTACACGATGCATTACTTGAAGCTCATTCTGGGCTCTATTTTTCAAATTGGACATGATGATTGATGAGTCTCAGCAGAATTCAATTTCATGAATCATAGGCGTGGGCCTAAATGGCTTCTCCAGCACTATCTGACAACAACTTGGAACACAGAGAAGATCAAAATTGATACCTATTGCATTATTTGCAGTTTAATAGCTAATAGCTTGGGTCTAAAAATACTGAAGAACAATGTTCCTTCTTCATTTACTCAATATATCCTATCTTATGTCACCCATTGCTCTCCTCCATATTCATATAGTGACTCAGTTGCTGAAGTTGCCTCCCTTGCTTCTGACTCTGCAACCAACTTAAAAGAACCATCACCATCTTTTTGCAATGAATAGTACACAAGGAAAGCCAAAATTTCTCTACAGGTCCAAACAAAAACAGCAGAAAACAAAGCATCAACTATGGGCTCATGTCATTGCTTCAAGTTCGTGGTACACAACAATTTTGACATAAGATCATACTACATGCGACTGGTGTCACAAATTTAACATGACAGAATCAAAAATGAGATGGTTTGGCAAACAAATAGTGTTGGAGAGACAAGAGATCAATTATATTGACATGTTGAAATATGCAAATGGTACCTGCAAGAAGCACACAAGTTCCAGATATTCCACTACAATGTAATGAAAGTGCTATCTATTGTCTTGAGCTGCTCCATCTCCTCCCCACTGGCAATTCCAGGATCAATATAACACAACTGTAACAGAAACATAATAATATTAACATTTAACACCACCACTCATCAAATAGTAGCAACAAAAGGCACAAGTTTATTAACTGCATACAACCTGGTACTGTGACTTCTTCAATGTGTGGACCCCTCTTTTTAGGAGCTTCTTCCACCCAATATTTTCCTTAAGAGATCTTTCCAGTGCATCTGTTCTCTGTATAGATGCAATGACAATAACCCTTACATGTTATAGAATATTAAAGATGGCAACAACAAATTGTTCCATTAAATGGTCCATAAGGGAGGATAGGAAACATGATACACCAATGCCAGACAGACATAGATTACTAGAAAGCTCAATTACATCAACTGATATGCTTCCTCTTTATAAAGAGAGAAGTGCAGATTGGGGTAAAGAAAGTAGTTTAGATTGGGGAACCCTGTATATTTTAAGGATGTCAGTAAATACAAGGACTTTGAGCCTTTAAAGCAGCCTCTACAAAGAATAATCTATAGGCATTTAATACTATTTTATCTAACAATAGTTTCTCCTAACGTATTTGGCTAAACTAGTTGTAGGTTTCAAGTAGTGAGGCAGTCATAATGAAGGACTACTCTTGAAAGTGGAATCGGAGAAAAAACTTTAAACCAAGTTGTCATAGAAAGTTTAAAACACCAAATGGAGATTTTGGAAAAGCTTCTCCAATTATTCATTTTTTTTCTCCATATGTAAGACATCTATGTGTTACTCTGTGCTCCTGAGTTTGGGCAACTAGATGTTAAGAAATTAGCAGTTGCAGAGCATTTAACTTCAAACATACACATAAGTGTTATAGCAGGGAGAGATGACAATTGTATATATTGCAAATTTGCAGCCAGTAAAAAGAATTCAATGATCACATGCAAGATACAAATCCCAAAAAAGTAGGCTAAAAATTCTGTTTCATTTTTTACTTTTTTTCAAACTTCAATCAGGGATACACAATCAGAAGTGCTAGCAGTTAGGATAACCTTTATTCGTCAAGACAATTGATAACCATATACAAACTAAAGCTTCCAGATAGCTGATAAATGGGATATGAATGCAGTACTTACATGACCAGGGTCCAAAATTAACAGATTGTATTGTCGTATCCTGTTTTGTTGATTTTTGACTTGAATCCCTACAATGGTTCGTGAGTGTCCATCATGTTGGAAGTACAAGGGCCTGATTATAAAGATAACGATCAGCAAAAACATAAAGAGAGGCATATGTTTATATTTTACAAGTAACTGAACATATAGGAAGCTTCAAAAATTAAAGAATGCATTCCATCTAACTATACTCAAGATAGTAACTTACGATCTGTCACTGATGATGACACGACCATGGCCAGATACCGTTGAGGTTCTTTCTGAGAAGTAATTCCACACCCAATCCATGAGAATTTGATGACCCTCACTCTTTGTTCCACACATATTTTTCGGATCACTAGTACTTTCACCACCAAAAGTGTTAGGACACTGGCCTGGTTGGGGAACATCATGTTCATGTTTCCTTGCAATGAGATACCTATCCATGGGTCCATAGAACTTAAGTGGTTTTCTCTTGACATGTGCCCCGGAACTTGTAGTGGGAACAGATAAAAAAAGTGATTCCAAATTCTTAGGACCGAAATCAACAATCCTAGCACGGAAGCCAAAAGAACGAAAAAGAGCAGCGAATTCAGTAGTTCCTATCCATTTCCTAGAACCATAAACAGTTTTATTGAAATGATGAGAACCAATTGTATCAAAACCCTTTTCCCAAGCAATCTCAAGCCAACGCTGAAGTGAAGAGATATCAGGAACGAAACCAGAACCACCAAAGAGAAAATCTCTGGCGTCTTGCCTCTTAGAAAGCAAGTAAGAGGCAAGCATTTGGATGTTACGCCATCCACAACCCCAACCAACATCCTCAGAGACAATGCTCTGAAAGTGATCGATATAACCAGAGGACAAATAAGTAAGAGAGTTATTATGAGGTTCTAGCTCCAGAGACTTGCGCAACAAAGACATAAAACCATCATTGACATGATAAAAATTGCTCCTAACTTGTGATCCTATTAAGAAAGAAACCTTTTCATCAATGCCACCACACCTAAAGGTGCTGCTTTCACAAGTTTCCTCTTCACTATTCTGCAACAAGCAATTAATAAAGCAACTAAAATAAATAGAGTTTTGAAAATGGAAGAAGAACAAGAAGAGAGGGGAGTTGTTACAAATTTTGGAGGCAATCGGAGGTCTGTGGCCATTTGATTGTTAAATTGATGGTCATCGTGGAAGTGAGAGTTGGCATGACTGCATCAGTACTCAGTAGTGATGATTTTGGATAAATTAGTACAGCAAGACTACAGATTTGAGAACTAAGAAGAAACAAACAGATAGATGGATAGATAGATAGATATATACCTTTGAAGTTGATGGAGCGGAAATGTAAGATGACAGAAGGGACAAGTGGAAGAATCCATAAAAGCTCCCTTCCTTTTCCTTCTTCTGCAAATGTAAGGACGGTTCGAGAATCACACCAATTTCATTATCGCGGCGCTCCTTACAGTTTCCCAGAACATCTGCGTCTCTTTGGATTGGGTTATGTTCGGCCTCTCCCACCTTGGCCCAATATTTCTAGTTACTACACTACTGCTTCTGCTTAGTCGACCTCATCATTGGATTTCAATTCAAAGATTACAAAAAAAATAAAAAATTTGAACACATGAAGATGTATCATATATTCATATTTCCATCCGACGATGTGAGGTTGATGATTGATCTGGCGGTAAAAATCCCCTTACACCTGCATCTCGAGTCCTCCTTTCCTTTAAAAAATTAAAAATTAAAAATTAAAAAAAAAATCCCTTAATTTATGTAATTATGTAATAATTTTTAAAAAATAAAAATAAAAAATATTTCCAGCCTTTAAATATTTCCTTCGAGTCAACGACATTCCATTTGGTATATATCAAATAAAATATATTTCCTTTAGGTTATTATAAATAAGCGTCAGGTTATATCAATATAAATTTTTAATTTAATTTTTGGATTTTACACTCTTAACCATTGGACTAAAGAGCACATAGCAGTTAGATGGTTAAGATATTGAAGTCAAAAAACAGAATTATAAATTTGATTTGATATAACTTAACACTATAAATAAACCATACTCGAAATTATTTTATTATCTACTCAATATTGTTTGTAAAGAATCATATGGGTTAAATAGAAAAAAACTTGCCCTGAATTTTAACTATTGTTGGGCAGCTAGATAAATTTTAGGGTAGGATTTTGAATAAAAAAAAAATTGAAAATTCATGAGTTTTTGTATTTAACCCTAAAAATAAATGTTAAATTAATAATAAAATAGCCTGACAAATTTTCCTTTACAAGAGAAATTTAAAAAGGGAAAACATAGCAGCAGCTAAGAATCAAATAGCTGTCTTTGAGAGATAAGGAAAAGAGTTGAGATAAGTCATCTTTTCATTTAACATGATAATGGTTACAATTGGTAACTAAAATTCCAGTGAAGAATTAAAAATCATGAGCATTTTTGAACAGTGATAAATATACACAAAATTTGTTAATTGTCTCAGCAAAGAAACATCCCTGTCAGTGTTAAATGTAAAAACAGCAATTTGTTAATTGATCAAATATCAATTTAGATCAATTTCAGCTTGAAGCTCATTTTCTGTAAGACGAAGATGAACACACCAAAGCAAAAGCAACTATCATCCCTTTTCCCTGCTAATCACGCGTGTTCCACTCCTGGAGAGTAGCAAGTCTTTCATTTCTCTATAACTCTTAAGCTCCTCCAGGGCATCTACCGTTCTTCGAGGCATGAAGAATCCAGAAGCTGTACTAACCCCTTCCTCAACTTCTGTTCTCATTGAGTGGGATGAGTAACAACTAGGATCTTGGCGCAGAGGAGGTGCAGTCCTCAGCATGTGCACAAGAACACCAACAGCTGCATCTTGTGATTTTGTACCCATTGACAGTGACTCTGAAGCTTTTTTCCCATAAAGATTCTGACTGTAGACACAAATAAAAATGGCAAAAATATGCAAATCAGAAAAGAATTAGAGTGAAGCAGCAGGATTCATCTTACACTCTAGGGAACAATCTTATAGTGCAACGACAAGCTTATCAAACACCATTAGAGAAATCCCATAATAATAGTATTAACTTCATGTCTGTGAATTTGAGATCAATAATCAAAAATAACAGCAATGTATCTTCCACATACACACCAAAAAGAAAAAAGAAGACGGTCATCAAGCATTATCCATGGCCATTTAATAATGTTCTTCAATAGAGAAAATGAAGTTAAGTATAAGTGAGCAACCACTTTCACTTTCAACATGTTATCCCTAAAATAATAGCTGTAACCATGTGTAGAGTGAAAGTAAATCTTATGAACTACATAACCAAATACCACCACAACATTATATAAGCTTTCTCGTTGTTATTAAGCTCTTTAAAAATTGTAATTCTTCTTTCCTTCATAAGTTTTAACTTTAAAATTTTAAATAATAATTCTCAACTTTCTAAGAGAAAGTAATGAAGAACTCACGTCTGAATTCAACATCAAAGTTCATAGAACATTGAAGCAAGATAAATATACAAAATTCCTAACTTAAAAATAAAGATAGGAACATAATCAGTTGTAGTGAATGACAACTAGACCAAACTTGGATATGTAATCAACTGATAGAATTTTCACTTTTTTTTACGTTTTTTTTTACAGGATTCGGCAGGGTAGGCAAAACAAACAAGAGCACAATCACAACACAGTTTACCTCATATGTAATGCAACTCAGGCCCACTGACTCTACTAAACACAATGCAATTCAAGTTTTTCTTTAATATAATTTGTTAATATCACCGAGCACTTCAAGAAAGTGCAAACCTATACCGAAAGTTGTAAGTGTACATATGCAGATAATGTAGAAAAATAATGATAGGAAACGTTTCACTCAGGTCACTGATACCAAAATTGAACACAAACTTTTGGCAGGTTCTTACTTCAGTCATAACTATGACATGATCATATCTACATTTATAGGGGGGTGGGGGGTGGTGGACAACTGAGGTAAACTGAAGTACCTGGATAAAGAATCTGACACATCAACATCATCGACATCAAAAGGACATGAGAAATCACAATCCTCCATGTCATCCTGGAATGATAATCTACTAGAGCTTCTAGAAAATCCAACTCGTGGTGAGCCACTGGAAGATAACAATCCTGAGAACCGCCCAGAATCATCTTTACTGTCTTTTATCATCTGCAAAACAAATAAGAATCGTTCTTATAAGCTTGTTAAAAAACACACGTATGAGAATTGGGACTAAAATTGTACAGTCATAAACCAGTGAGACCACAAAGACAAGACTACCTTATGGCCAGAATAATGATTCATTGCATTTGCACCAGAGTGCAACTCTGCGGTCCTTAGAGACTCTGCTCTTCTGTACAAGCGGTTTCCGGATGGAGACTCCTGTGATGAAGAATCATGCTTTGTACTTCTGAGAGAGAGAGGTGGAAGAGAATGTCTATTTGGATCAGAAGAGTTTGGAGAAAAGTATCTGGAACTCCTGCTCGTTACTGGAAGTGGAATAGTTACAGGGGCAGTCTCAGATCGTAAGCGGGTTTGCATAGGAGTAGGTGGGGAAGGGGAAGCATATGGCGAAAATGGAGGTGAAGCCTGGTACTCGTCATAACCGGTAGCCTTTTGATGAATGAATGGTCTATGATTGTGAACTCTGTAACCATAATTATCAGTAGGTGATGATGAGAAATCACAAGGCATAGGAGGTGTGCGATATACAGGTGGAGATCCACTGAGGGGTTGATTCTGTGTGATTGGAGCTGGTTTGTGGAAGCCACTTGACCAGCTATGAGGTCGTTGAAATGGAGCAGAAACCGGAGGCCTGATTCCTCTCAATGGAAAGGATGTAGCACAATCACCCTTGTCTGAAGATGGAAATGACTTCATCGGATCAGTTGCTGGGCTACCAACATAGTCTGTTATGATCTTTGGAGGCAAAGATGTCGAAAGCTCAAGGTTGAAATCAGAGAGCGTTGGACGATAGGTCACAGATACAGAAAGGCGGCCAGGAAAGGCTTCGACAGGAACAAAAACGTATTCTTTCATAGTTTCGTCCTCTGCCCTTGAAAAGGGATCAGTAAATGAAGACACTTTGTAAATAATATCAAAATTAGAAATTTGAATAGATGAATTGAGCTGGCGAAAAACCCGATGAGCAGGAAGAAGCCTCATTTGTGAGTAAAGAGATCTTAAAAGTATAATTGACTTCTTGTAAGTCTTCTTGTAAGAGGAAGAAGTATCAGCAGTTTGTGGAGCCATACCCCGTGGAGACTCGTACTGAACTGCCCACCTCTCAATAAGAGTTTCAGCAGTTTGATGAACAAGAATGATGTCAATTATCATGGGATCCATAAGACTTGTTTGCCAGAAATTCAAATTATCTAGAGCAGCAGGGCGGTCTCCTAGAACTAAATTGAACCATTTGTCACTCCTTCTAAGTCGAGAAAGTGAAGATAGTTCATGTTGGTGAAGAGAAGGAATGCGTGAATGAAGTATAACATGCAGGATCTTGAGTAAAAACTGGGAAACAATTTGTTCCAGTTTCCCCGATTCCGGTTGAGGATAAGACTGTAAATCCATGTCTTTAAATCTAATTGCATTCTTGATCCATCCTATCCTAGAATGCACAAAATATAATCCAGTCTTGAATTACAGGCGACAACATAACTGCCTGAAAGTCAATAGATGATTTAAAACAGGAAGCGCATATAATCTCATCTAAATCAACAATTTGGATAATATATTTATCGACGAATAAAGCAGAAGTAACTTTGAATCATCATAGACGCACATACAATTACTTGGGCAGAAGACTAACAGATCAAGCATATAGATATTAAATAATAAACAGAGAATAAGGAAGTAATAAATTGGACAGCAGAAGATCTAGTGAAATAAAACGGAATAATAACTTACTTGAGTGAAAGATGAAATGGAAGAGACGAAGACGAGGACGAGGACGAGGACGACGACGTGGTGGTAGAAAGAGACGTGAAACACTAGAGTTGCGTAGAGCAGAAAAGAGTTGAGACTTGAGACTTGAGACTTGAGAGAGAGTATGGGCTATCGCCTATGGGTAATAAAAATTAAAAGGTATTAGTTAGCGATAATGGACCAGTTACAGCATCAAATGACAACAAGACACGCCAATAATGAATAATCCAACCTCCTTCCTCCCATCGTTGAATTTCAGCATTTCTTTTCTTTCTCTTACGTCTTACATCACATCTCCTGATTAAGTGATTATCAACGTCGTCATCATCAACAACAACAACCAACATAATTAATTCATTATAATATGGATATTTGGATTGGACTGTTATTTGGGCCCATAACTACTATGTTAGATGGGCCACTCCCATGGATGATTTGGGCTGGGAAAGAAAGAAGAGCCGAAGAGGATATTCGGCAAAAGATTCTAGTGAAAGTGAAAGGCTATAATATGTCAAAGCTGTTATAGCTAAGCAAATACGTAAGTGGCTGTAGAGGCACGCTTATAGTCGTCATGATCATGAGGGCTAGATACATTGAACCTGGACATAGCCTTTTCAAGCCTATAAAGATGCATTGGTTCATTCAGAAATCAGAAATCAGAAATGGCAATCAATAGTATTAATAATAAGAAGATAGAGGAGGAAGAGCTGAGGAAGCGAAATGAGGAGCTTGAAAGAGAATTGAAGAAGAGTCAGGAGAGAGAAGAGCAAATGAAGGTGGAGCTGAGAAACACATGGCAGAGGCTGCAATTGGCGGAGGAAGCCGAGGAGAGGCTCTGTTCACAGCTCGGTGAGCTCGAGGCTGAGGCTGTCGATCAAGCTCGTGATTACCATGCTCGCATCATCTCTCTCATCTCCCAACTCTCTCAGGCTAATAAACTCCTCGGACTCGGAGATCATACCATCACTCTCTGAACCGTATTTGTATTCACGGTCCAACTCAGATTTTGTAATTATCAAATTAATTAATTTCTAGAGTGATTGATTTATCAACAATCAAGATGCTTGTTGTGTTCAAATCTTGTGCTGTTGTTATTTTTTAATTTGTGTGAGAAGGTGCAGGGGGGTGTTGGAGGTCTAATCCGTGCTTTGCCTGCTTGGGCTTGGATTGATTTTGTTGACAGCAACTTCCTCCTACTGTACTCAATAATCGTGCTTTGCAGTGGTTGCTCCTCCCTTTTTTGTTGGATGCTCCTAAATCATGGCTTCTTGTGAATTGCGTGGCAAAATTTGTGAATTAAAACCATTATTTGTTGGGTTACAATTGGTCTAAATATAGGCGATATAGGCCATTGTTATTGGTTAAGGTACCGGCACATATTAGATGTTGGAAAAGTGTCAAAGGATAAATATCGTTTATCTTTTTCCTGAATTAATAAATAGATTTATATTTTATTTTATATTTATGTGTGTTTAATGTTATTAATATTGTATTAATGACATAAAATTCTATGATTATCAAATGTAATATTAAACATAGTACATAAGATAGTTATATACATGAGGATTATGTTTAAATATAATAATCTTAATTGTTTGTAATTAATAATTAAAGTTAATTAATTAAAATTAATAGTATGATTCATTCCCATTAAGAATGGAATAGACATTTCCAAGTCATTCATGTGGTGGCATTATAATAAAGGTACAGGACGTGGACATGATAAATTGAAATCTTTAATAATCTCCATTTTAAATAAAGTATTCCCATTTATCAAATTTGATGGTCATATATGGAACGATTTTAATCCTAAGTATTTAATAGACTCCTACTTATAGCGTTGTATCTTTTGACTTACTTGGTATGGTTTGTTCATAATGTCAAACCTAAACTTTGTATCTTGGAGACATAATGTGATATTTAGCCAGAGATGATAATATATAAAATAGAATCCATTCCTTCTTAAATAAAGTTAGGCAAATAGTTTTCTTGAGTAAATGATTCGGGTCTTGAACAATAGAGCGCTCAATTTATAATAAGATCATAAATAATTGTTCGTTAGAGAATCACCGGAACTCAAGGATAAAGATATAATTGAGAGGTCAACGGATTTGAACATAGCTCAAATTACTAACTATTAATGGAGGATTGATCTATATGTAATGATTATATCAGTGGACTGTTCGATTCATATTCGAGTAATTAATTCTATAATGACAATAGTGTACTTATAGCTTTTTAGTGGAATAATTATGGAATTAATAAATTAGATAATTAATTAATTATTACAGATTTATTGGAGTTTGAAATTATAGGTCCATGTGTCCACATGCCATCTCCATAACACTGTATTGAACATTAAAGTGTAAAGAAGCTTAGTGATTAATTTGGAATTAATCGTCTATACATAAAGGAGTTTATGTATTGTTGAATTAATTGTGAATTAATTAAATATTAACCGTTTTATTTAATTAGTTATGAATTAATTAAATGTTATTTAAATAATATGATAATTTAAATATTTAATTGATGACCTAGTGTGATTGGACCACACTGTAATTTTTGAAAACTGCAAAATGACAGTCATTGTGCAACTTCGAAAATAACAGTTTAAATTTATTTGTTAAATTATTTAATTAGTTATTTGAATAATTAGAATATTTCAAATAAAATAATTATTGAATTATTGGATTATTATATATTTAAATTTTGAATTTAAACTGAACAGATAAAGATAAGGATCACAAGGGATATTTACCTGTTATTGGCAAAATTTGCCATTGGATTTATCCACTGGCAATTTCAAAATTTATCTATTATGATAATAATTGAAAATATATGAATTAAGTGTCTAAATTAACCTAGAGGGGTCGCCAACTATTTCGGTTAATCAATATTAATCACAAACACCCCTAATCTCTAACACAAATCATCATATAAAGTAAGTGTGGAAATAATGGTAATGACACAATGATTTGTTTTACGTGAGAAAACCCCCCAAAATGGTAAAAAAAACTCACGGGCATAATTGCCAATCGAACTTTCAAATCCAATATTCGCAAATACGATTACAATCTAGGTTGACCGCATCACATTTCTATGATTACTAATCCGTCTTTGCTACCCCTAGACCTTTAATAATGATTCTAGGCTCTTGCTTGTAGACTAACAAAGGTAAATACAAGACTTAACTCTCAAAGAGAAGAGATATGCAACCTAAATTGAATATGAACAATATTCAAAATTCATAAATGTAAGGTCAAACATTTAAGCTTATTTAGTCATGGATGAACATGTCAAACATTCCTAGATATCATGTTGCTATATGAAATGCATACAACTTAGCTATAAGAGCAAATAAAAACCCTAGATGCAATAGCTATCACAAACAAAGTTCAACACACTACACACAAATCTCCATATATAGATAAAAATCTAATCTTGATACAAATCAAGTCATAAAGGAGATATCTTGTAAAGCAAGAAAATGTGAAAAGATGAATGGTGTTTTTTAGTTCTCAAGCGTGCTTTTTAGTTTCCAAATATTCTTTTTGGCTTTCGGGCGTTCTTTTTGGCATGCAAAGTTTCTTTATGGCAAGTGGTGTAGGGAAAAATATACCCGCAGCGGAAGCGAGACTAAAAAAAAATAGTTGAGTAGCTTTTAAAATTTTTCCATTTTTATGAACCTTAAACCCTTTTGATTAATTAAAGATATATAATAAATAACAAAAGATTAATACCTCTTGTCGCGTGATCCGATTGACTTACGTCGATGGTAATCCGCAAGATCTTCAATCCTAGCACGAACGTGGATCACCTAGGAGCGTGGTCTCCCTTTTTTTGAATTGCAAACCTGAGAGCGGATATAACAAACTTTTCTTGATTCGTTAGTCCCAAAAACAATCTAAAGAAACCTAAGATTATTCCGGTCACTTTTGAGTTCTCAATCTTATGATCGAAACTCGCGTGAACCTAGATCGATGTAGTATACACAAGCTTATTGATGAATAAGCAAACAATATACCATCAAAGAATAATCTATGTTCCTTTTGTTTTTAGTAGAATAAAAGCTCTCTATCTATGAGTTGAGAAGAAGAAGAAAAAATAAAATTTCTGCACCAAAAAACCCTATGGCCGAAATTCTCTTCTTTTTCTTTTAAGGGTGGCCGAATTCTTTCTCCAAAAAAGACTAGGGTTGCCGCAATTTTTACTCCAAAAAGATAGGAGTTTTAGTTGCACCCTAATTCACTTTCTAAGAGTTCAAACCCTAATACAACTCATAAATCTTTTATTCCTTATTTGACTAAAATAAAAAGACTTCTTATTTGATTAAATAAATAAAATTAATTATTTATTTCCTTGTCAAACAAGTCTTTTAATTTAAGTACACTACTACCAATAGTATACCAATAGGAATCATATTTCCTAATCAGAAAAGATTTGTTTCTTAATTAAACAATTAATTAATTCTTATTTAATTAAACAATGAAAACAAAATAATATTTAAGGCTATTATAGCACCTTGCCGCCCCATATAATATATTGGGCCAAATATTATTTTTCTTATTTCATTTAATCCATAGGACTTTAAATAAAAAGCTCACATGTGAACTAGACCCATTCTTACTAAAAGAAACAAGCCCACATGTCATCCATTAATATATAAATATAATTTAGCAGCCCATTACATAAATAATGTGCAAATTATATTCTTAATATATTAAATGCAATTCTAGATGGACCCTAAATTGGTCCGGTAGAATATATCAAGTGATCCATGTAAGTCCGTGTGGATTGGGGATTTTGACGGGCTATCTAAATTTAAGCTACAATAGACATAACCTAATCACAATCAACAAATGATTCACTTAGGTCTGATCCATTAATTTTAACTCATTCCACTAAAGAGCTAAAATTGAACTCTTAAATAAAGACAGAAAAGGAAGATATTTCCTCATTCATACCCTAGACAATCATATTGGAGATAGTGTATCCTCGTGATTAATATCAGTAATCGCCAAGAGTTCATAGACCGCCTATAACTCTCCAAGTTACCATATTTACTCATATGACCACGTTTTGAACTTGGATATTTTGACTTGTCCAGAAGCCATGTTTTCAATAGACACTATTGAAAACTCAACGTTGAGATTTAATATCCAATTACCTCAAAACATCCATATGATGATATTATACTCTCATTTAATAAATGGAGCCACGATGTCCATATCTATAAATGAAGTCCTCTATCGATTCACAAATGAATATCACCAAACTATCGAGGATAGACTATGCGATATAATCGTACTCATTGATAGCTCAAATGATATCACCTGCAACCATAAGTCCATCATTTATCTCAGGATTAAGATAGACTCTCCGATTGTCCTGATAATGAAATTACTTTTATCTACTGACGGTTATAGATAAAGTATTTCATTGTGATCCTGTTCAATGCACCCAGTGCACTAGATTCTTTTGCTCGAAGATACTCCGATGATTTTAGACTCATCATATCTCATTTGATCCCACTCAAATGCTAGCAAAAGAATTCTACAACTTTAACAAGATAAAGGTGCCCAACCTTTAACTTAAGTTGTGAACGATATTCAAGACTAACTAAAGAATTGTGTCTACCACATACATATCCATATGTATGAACAATTCTTCTTTTCTCATAGTTTTTAGACCTTATGATTATTTACTTTGACAATTATTAAACTATAAATGCTATAAGATTTGTTTAAACCAGAAATCACTTTATTAATATGAAAAAGATTGTTAATTACAATATTACACTCTTGCTATCGAGCATAATCCTAACAATCTCCCACTTGCGCTATAGCAAATGTGTCATATTTCTCAAGCCCATATTCTTTAGGTGCCCATCGAAACTCTTCTGAGGTAGAGCCTTTGTGAAAGGATCTGCTAGATTTTCTGCTGATGCGATTTTGGTAATCGTCACGTCACCTCTTTGAACAATCTCCCTTAAAAGATGATATTTTCTTTCAATATATTTACCTCTCTTGTGACTTCTTGGTTCTTTCGAATTAGCCACTGCTCCACTGTTGTCACAGTAGATAGTGATCTGCTTATTCGCACTAGGAACCACTTCCAAGTCAATCAAGAATTGACGGAGCCAAACAGCCTCTTTGGCAACTTCACATGCAGCAACATACTCAGCTTCCATGGTGGAATCAGCAATACAAGATTGCTTGATGCTCCTCTATATAACTGCTCCTCCTCCAATAGTAAACACAGCCCCTGATTTGGATTTTCTGGAGTCAGAATATGATTGAAAATCAATATCTGTATACCCAACGGGAATTAAATCCCCTCCAGAGTATACAAGCATATTATCTCTCGTTCTCTTAAGATACTTGAAAATATGCTTGACTGCCGTCCAGTGATCAGGACCAGGTTTCGATTGAAACCTGCTAACTATGCCAACAGCAAAACAAATATCTGGTCTAGTACAGAGCATTGCATACATGAGACTTCCAACTGCCGAGGCATATAGAACTATACTCATGAATTGCTCTTCATGCTCATTCTTAGGAACTTGTTCCTTAGAAAGCTAGATTCCATGTCTGAAAGGTAACATACATTTCTTGGAATCCTGCATGGAAAACCTAGACAAGATCTTGTCTATGTATGAAGCTTGGGATAATGCAATCGTTATATTCTTTCTATCCCTTATAACTTGGATACCTAGATAAAACTTGCTTCTCCTAAGTCCTTCATATCAAATTGTTTTGCTAACCATTCTTTTACTGATGTCAATACACCTACATCGTTTCCGATGAGTAGTATATCATCAACATAAAGAATCAGGAAAACCAACTTGTCGCCCTTAATCCTTTTGTATACACAAGGTTCGTCAAGATTCTGAATAAATCCAAAACCTTTGACAGCTTGATCGAACCTTATGTTCCAGGATCTGGATGCTTGCTTTAATCCATATATGGATTTCTGCAACTTGCATACCTTTTCCATTTGGCCCTTTTCAATGAATCCTTCTGGTTGCATCATGTAGATGCTCTCGTCAAGACTTCCATTAAGGAAAGCTGTCTTGACGTCCATTTGCCAAATATCTAGATCTAAAGATGCTGCAATGGATAAGAGTATCCTAATAGATTTAAGCATGGTCACAGGAGAGAAGGTTTCCTCGTAATCGATACCTTCTTTCTGTGTATACCCTTAAGCTACCAATATAGCTTTAAAGGTTTCCACCTTACCATCCATACCTCTTTTCCTCTTGTATACCCACTTGCACCCAATGGGTTTTATCCCTTTAGGCAAGTCTACAAGGGACCAGACTTTGTTATCGAACATAGATTCAATCTCAGATTGCATTGCCTTTTGCCAATTGCGACTATCAACATCCTCCATAGCTTCCTTGTACGTATAGGGATCATCGTCGTCCGGGAGATTCTCCACTGATTCTCCTAGACCGATGTATCTTTCGAGTTGTGTTCTAACCCTCCCACTACGACGAGGAATGGTAGGTTGTTGACCTTGTGTTGGATCGGAACTTACAATTGGGTTTGGTTGTGTAACCTCTTGTGGAATTGTATCTCCTGACATGTCATTCAGGACAATTCTACTTCTAGGCACAAAATCATTCATATAGTCCTTTTCCAGAAATTTAGCATTTGTCGAAACAAATACTTTAAGATCTGAAGGACTATAAAAATAATATCCTTTAGTTTCTTTTGGATACCCTACAAATATACATGTTTCTGAACGGGACTCCATCTTTTCTGTCTTTCCTTTTAACACATGCGCAGGACAACCAAATATCCTTAAGTGTTGTAAACTAGGCTTGCGTCCAGTCCACAACTCATGCGGTGTTTTAGGAACAGACTTAAATGGTACAACGTTTAGAATGTATATAGCAGTTTATAAAGCATATCCCCAAAAAGAAATAGGAAGTGTTGAATAACTCAATATTGACCTAACCATATCCAAAAGAGTTCTATTTCTCCTTTCTGCTACCCCATTTTGTTGAGGTGTACCTGGTGCAGAAAACTGAGAAACTATCACATTATCAATAAGATATTGCTGAAACTCACCAGATAGATATTCTCCACCACAATCAGATCTCAAGATTTTTATGCGTTTCTCAAGCTGATTTTCCACTTCAGCTTTAAATGCTTTGAACATGTCAAAAGCATCCGACTTATGTCGCATGAGATACACGTAGCCAAATCTTGAGTAATCATCTGTGAAAGTGATGAAGTACTCATATCCACCTCTAGCTTGAATGCTCATAGGTCCACATACATCAGTGTGTATCAATCCTAAACATTCAGTAGCTCTGGCACCTTTGGCAGAGAACGTCTTTTTGGTCATTTTACCTTCCAAACAAGATTCACAACTTGGTAGATCATCAACCTTTAAGTCACTCAAAGGTCCGTCACTTACCAATCTTTTAATTCTATTTAGGTTAATATGACCTAGGCGTAAATGCCATAGATAGGTTTCATCTTTTGATAATTTAACTCTTTTATGATCAGGTTCCGTTATTTCTGTGTCTAACGAGTGAGAGATATTTCTATGCAAGAAGTATAGACCGTTTTCCAATGTACCTTTGCAAATAACTTTGTCATTCTTACTAATAATAAAAACTTTATTAAAAGTAACCGAATATCCAAATTTATTCAAACAAGAAACTGAAATTAAATTCCTCTTGAATTGAGGTACATAATAAACATCTATTAAATCTAAATGCCTTCTAGAATCCAAACAAACTCTAATATCTCCCACTGCACTTGCAGACACTAACGTTCCGTTGCCCAAGCGCAAATTGATCTCATTTTTATTCAGCCTTCTCCTTTCTTGGAACCCCTGCAAGGAATAACAAACATGATTAGTGGCTCATGAGTCTATGATCCAAGAATCTGTAGAATCAGCCAAAAAACATGTTTGAAGATAATTCAAATTACCTTCTTCCTTCTTGTTCTGGGACTTTGGGCAATTTCTCTTCCAATGTCCCTTTTCACCACAAAGGAAGCATTTCCCTTTGATCTTGGTTACTTTCTTGGTCTCCTTCTTGGTAGGCCCAAGTTGCTTTTTCTTCTGTTGTTTCTTGACCTTTTGACGGGCCTTAACAGTAGTAACTTTACCAACCATATGAATCTCTTGACCTTTGCCTTTCACAAGGATCTTTTCAGCACTTTGAACATCTTGCATCAGGCTCTGTAAGGTGTATTCCTTTTTGTTCAAAGTGTAGTCCAATTTGAACTGATCAAAGGAATTTGACAATGAATTGACAACCATATCAATTTTTGTCTCACCATCTATCTCAACGCCATGCAGTTCAGCAATGTTGAGATATGCTATGACTTTCATCATGTAATCCTTCATCATGTGATCCTTCACAGCCTGTCCAGGTTTCATCCTAAGATTCATAAAAGCAGTCACTGCCTCTCTCTTAGTCGTCCTGGACTTCATAGCAAACATCTCTTCTAGAGACATCATTATATCAGCAGCAGACTCCATTCCTTCTTGCTGCTGTTGCAACACGTCGGAGATAGTGGCCATGATATAACATTTGGCCATATCATCTGAAGTCTTCCACTGCTCATACTCATCTCTTTACATTATGCTTGATTCAATATTAGGAGCAGGTGGTTTAGGAGTAGTTAGAACAAACTTATGTTTTTCACTTTGCAGCAACAACCCAATTTTCCTTTTCCATGTTACATAATTATCTCCAGTTAAGGTGTTATCTTTCAGGATGTTCATAAGTGATGGGGTCATGATTTCTGAATAAAAACAAAACGTATATAAGTAAATAATCATTTTAAAGCACTTTAAATATTTATCTTGAATTAAATGAATAACTCAATCATAAAAATTCAACGGTGATCTAACACCCATAAATGTTACGCCTCCTTTGGGAGTTCGCACCATTTACTAGTTAGACTAGGTCCCACCTAATTGTTAACATAACAACCAGCGTTTTCAATTTTAGCCTTGCAATTTTAATGACAAGAACTCTTGGGAGGATATCAATAAAATTACATTGAGTGTGCTACCAAGATATCGACCCTCAACTTTCTCTCACGAAAATCCCTCCTTAGGGAGTAGATCTCGTTTGAGTCCATTGTCTAGTCTATCCTTGTAAGGAAGTATATTGCTAAATTCCATTCATGGACGCCCCTTGGGGGGATTACCAATAAATAATTAAGCTCAACTAACCTTGGAGGCCATAGGTGTTACAAAAACACCTTCTCCCACTCAATTATTTAAGGCGTGTGATTAAATCCCATAGAATGATTTACCAAGTTATCTAGATGCCAATTTAGATACCTAAATCATTCAATGCATGTTCATACCAAAAGAGATATATGAGTGGCACTCCTATTCTATATGACATGTTATCATACAATAACAAATATTGTAATATTTAAGCATAAAATAAATAGCAACAATTTTGGCCCATCCTAGAAAAACAAGTAAATTATAATGAATTTGGAATACAAGATCTTCAAGTGGCCCATCAACCATACGCTCATCCTTCGGCCTCCTCCCTTGGGATTGCACAGCCCACAACCCCACATAAGGGGCTGCCATGCGCAGCCCATTAGGCTTTGCAAGGCTGCCGTGCGCAGCCCACCAAGCTTTGGGCTTGCCATGCGCAGCCCAATCCACTCCTAGGGTGCGCACGGTGCTCATTCTTGGTTCCGGTTGCTTCACGTCTTCGATTCTTCGATTCTTCGATGTAGAACGTGTTACAATTTAATTTAAACAAAAATAAAAATACTGCAGAAAAAAAAAAAAATTAATCACAGCAGTAAAAAAAATACTGCACTAAATTTTTAATACATTAAAAAAAAACTGCAGCAATTTTAAATACATAAAAAAAAATAATAGAAACTACCAAGAAGGAATTATGGCGATGATAGACCACCCTTCTTGTTACAATTCCGAAATCAAAATTACATAGAAAATCTAGGACCAAAATCGAGCAATAACAATCCACATAAAACATATATAAATCCATACATCACATGTAATTATATATGCGAATACCTAGAGTGCCATTTCTTTCTAAAACATGCATAATCACAATAAAAAGAAATTGATCCACGTATATATACGTTAATTAATTAAAAGGGTTCAACCTGGCTCTGATACCAATTGTAGGGAAAAATATACCCGCAGCGGAAGCGAGACTAAAAAAAAATAGTTGAGTAGCTTTTAAAATTTTTCCATTTTTATGAACCTTAAACCCTTTTGATTAATTAAAAATATATAATAAATAACAAAAGATTAATACCTCTTGTCGCGTGATCCGATTGACTTACGTTGATGGTAATCCGCAAGATCTTCAATCCTAGCACGAACGTTGATCACCTAGGAGCGTGGTCTCCCTTTCTTTGAATTGCAAACCTGAGAGCGGATATAACAAACTTTTCTTGATTCGTTAGTCCCAAAAACAATCTAAAGAAACCTAAGATTATTCCGGTCACTTTTGAGTTCTCAATCTTATGATCGAAACTCGCGTGAACCTAGATCGATGTAGTATACACAAGCTTATTGATGAATAAGCAAACAATATACCATCAAAGAATAATCTATGTTCCTTTTGTTTTTAGTAGAATAAAAGCTCTCTATCTATGAGTTGAGAAGAAGAAGAAAAAATAAAATTTCTGCACCAAAAAACCCTATGGCCGAAATTCTCTTCTTTTTCTTTTAAGGGTGGCCGAATTCTTTCTCCAAAAAAGACTAGGGTTGCCGCAATTTTTACTCCAAAAAGATAGGAGTTTTAGTTGCACCCTAATTCACTTTCTAAGAGTTCAAACCCTAATACAACTCATAAATCTTTTATTCCTTATTTGACTAAAATAAAAAGACTTCTTATTTGATTAAATAAATAAAATTATTTATTTATTTCCTTGTCAAACAAGTCTTTTAATTTAAGTACACTACTACCAATAGTATACCAATAGGAATCATATTTCCTAATCAGAAAAGATTTGTTTCTTAATTAAACAATTAATTAATTCTTATTTAATTAAACAATGAAAACAAAATAATATTTAAGGCTATTATAGCACCTTGCCGACCCATATAATATATTGGGCCAAATATTATTTTTCTTATTTCATTTAATCCATAGGACTTTAAATAAAAAGCCCACATGTGAACTAGACCCATTCTTACTAAAAGAAACAAGCCCACATGTCATCCATTAATATATAAATATAATTTAGCAGCCCATTACATAAATAATGTGCAAATTATATTCTTAATATATTAAATGCAATTCTAGATGGACCCTAAATTGGTCCGGTAGAATATATCAAGTGATCCATGTAAGTCCGTATGGATTGAGGATTTTGGCGGGCTATCTAAATTTAAGCTACAATAGACATAACCTAATCACAATCAACAAATGATTCACTTAGGTCTGATCCATTAATTTTAACTCATTCCACTAAAGAGCTAAAATTGAACTCTTAAATAAAGACAGAAAAGGAAGATATTTCCTCATTCATACCCTAGACAATCATATTGGAGATAGTGTATCCTCGTGATTAATATCAGTAATCACCAAGAGTTCATAGACCGCCTATAACTCTCCAAGTTACCATATTTACTCATATGACCACGTTTTGAACTTGGATATTTTGACTTGTCCAGAAGCCATGTTTTCAATAGACACTATTGAAAACTCAACGTTGAGATTTAATATCCAATTACCTCAAAACATCCATATGATGATATTATACTCTCATTTAATAAATGGAGCCACGATGTCCATATCTATAAATGAAGTCCTCTATCGATTGACAAATGAATATCACCAAACTATCGAGGATAGACTATGCAATATAATCGTACTCATTGATAGCTCAAATGATATCACCTTCAACCATAAGTCCATCATTTATCTCAGGATTAAGATAGACTCTCCGATTGTCCTGATAATGAAATTACTTTTATCTACTGACGGTTATAGATAAAGTATTTCATTGTGATCCTGTTCAATGCACCCAGTGCACTAGATTCTTTTGCTCGAAGATACTCCGATGATTTTAAACTCATCATATCTCATTTGATCCCACTCAAATGCTAGCAAAAGAATTCTACAACTTTAACAAGATAAAGGTGTCCAACCTTTAACTTAAGTTGTGAACGATATTCAAGACTAACTAAAGAATTGTGTCTACCACATACATATCCAGATGTATGAACAATTCTTCTTTTCTCATAGTCTTTAGACCTTATGATTATTTACTTTGACAATTATTAAACTATAAATGCTATAAGATTTGTTTAAACCAGAAATCACTTTATTAATATGAAAAAGATTGTTAATTACAATATTACACTCTTTCTATCGAGCATAATCCTAACAAGTGGACATGCTTTTTTGAACGCGGGAGTGCTTTTAAGTTCTCGAGTGTGCTTTTTAGTTTTCAAACGTTCTTTTTGGCTTTCAGGCGTTCATTTTGGCATGCAAACTTTCTTTTTGGCATGCGGGCATGATTTTTTTGAACGCGAGAGTGCTTTTTAGTCCTCGAGCATGCTTTTTAGTTTCCAAACATTATTTTTTGGCTTTCAGATGTTCTTTTTGGCATGCAGGCTCTCTTTTTGCCAAGCGAGCAAGCTTTTTTAAACGCGAGAGTGCTTTTCAGTTCTCAAGCGTGCCTTTTAGTTTCCAAACATTCTTTTTGACTTTCGGGCATTCTTTTTGGTATGCAAACTTTATTTTTGGCATGCGGGCATGCTTTTTTGAACGCATGAGTGTTTTTTAGTTCTCGAGTGTGTTTTATCGTTTTCAACATTCTTTTTGGCTTTTGGGCATTCTTTTTAGCAAGCAGGCTCTCTTTTTGGCATGCGGGCATGCTTTTTTGAACGCAAGAGTGATTTTTAGTTCCCAAGCGTACTTTTTAGTTTCCAAACGTTCTTTTTGGCTTTCGGTCATTCTTTTTGGCATGCAGACTTTCTTTTTGGCATGCAAACATGCATTTTGGAACGCGGAAGTGCTTTTTTACTTATCGAGCGTGTTTTTTAGTTTCCAAATGTTCTTTTCAGCTTTCAGGCGTTCTTTTTGGCATGCAGGCTCTCTTTTTGCCATGCAGGCATGGTTTTTTAATGCGAGAGTGCTTTTCAGTTTTCGAGCGTGCTTTTTAGTTTCTAAACATTCTTTTCGGCTTTCGGGCATTCGTTTTGGCATGTAGGCTCTCTTTTTGCTATACAGGCATACTTTTTTGAATGCAAGAGTGTTTTTTAGTTCTCGAGCGTAATTTTTAGTTTCCAAATGTTCTTTTTGGCTTTTGGGCGTTCATTTTGGCATGAAACTTTCTTTTTGGAATGCAGGCATGCTTTTTCGAAGACGGGAGTGCCTCTTAGTTCTCGAGCGTGCTTTTTAGTTTCCAAAAGTTCTTTTTAGCTTTCGATCATTCTTTTTGGCATATAGGCATTCTTTTTGGCATGCAAACATGCTTTTTAGAATGCGGGAGAGCTTTTAAGTTATCGAGTGTGCTTTTTAGTTTCCAAACGTTCTTTTTGGCTTTCAAGCATTCTTTTTGACATGCAAACTATCTTTTTGGCATGCGAGCATGCTTTTTGGAACGTGGGAGTGTTTTTTCATTCTCGAGCATGCTTTTTAGTTTCTATAAGTTCTTTTTGGCTTGCAGGCTTTCTTTTTGGCATGCAGGTAAGCTTTTTGGAACACGGGAGTGCTTTTAAGTTCTCTAGCGTGTTTTTTAGTTTACAAACGTTCTTTTTGGCTATGAGGTGTTCTTTTTGGCATGCAGGCTCTATTTTTTCCATGCGGGCATGCTTTTTTGAATACGAGAGTGCTTTTTAGTTCTAGAGCGTGTGTTTTAGTTTCCAAACATTCTTTTTGGCTTTGAAATGTTTTTTTTTGGCATGCGAACTTTCTTTTTGGCATGCGGGCATGTTTTTTGGAACGTGGGAGTGCTTTTCAGTTTCCAAATATTCTTTTTGGCTTTCGGGCATTCTTTTTAGCATGCAAACTTTCTTTTTTGGCATGCGGGCATGTTTTTTGGAACACGGGAGTGCTTATTAGTTCTCGAGCATGCTTTTTAGTTTCCAAACGTTCTTTTTGGCTTTCGGACGTTCTTTTTGGCATGTAAACTTTCTTTTTGGCATACGGGCATGCTTTTTGGAACATAGGAGTGTTTTTTAGTTCTCGAGCGTGTTTTATAGTTTCCAAACATTCTTTTTATCTTTCGGGCGTTCTTTTTGGCATGCAGGCTCTCTTTTTGGCATGCGGGCATGCTTTTTTGAACGCGAGAGTGCTTATAAGTTCTCAAGCGTGCTTTTTATTTTCCAAACGTTCTTTTTGGCTTTTAGGCATTCTCTTTGTAAGGACCTCTATTTTATGATTGGCTTATTTCATGACATACCACATTTGGGATGATTTTGTAATAGGTAGCTTAGGTTCCATTGGCAAGCTTCCAAGCATCTCCGTGACTTCAAGATTAAGTGCAAGAGCGAAAGGTAATTCACTTGACTTGATTCTTGAAGAGATTAGGTGCACACACACACTTACATGCATTCTCATATTACTTTGCATTTGTGTTTCCATGATTGTGTGCATTTATGTTTCAACTCACACGAGCACTTCTGTGTTTGTGTTTATTTTGGTATGGTTGGTAAAATCTCATTGTATTTTATAGAAATATATTTTTGAGATTTTTCGTCTTTTTACGAGTCCAACTTTGTGTGGATTTGTCCCTAGATGAGTTTCGAGTGATTCGGAGACTTGTCTATATGTTTCAGATGATTTTCGAGACATTTGGAACATTCCGTGTTTTTATCGGAAATCGAAATTCAATTCCGAGCTTAGAGTGGAAAGTTATATAATTTTCCATATTTATGATTGTGTCCGGATCTATTTTTCAAAGATGGAATTGAATTCTGAGTTTTGGGATCAACTGAACCGAAGATCGCTCGGATCGGGAGCCAGCTTAGTGTGGCATGATAGCCACACAAAGCAAGCCACAAAGCAAGGGGGTGGCGTGTGAGGCTGTACACCACACGGGAAAAAGTTGCCTCTGTCCCCATGTGGCGCACGGCACCTCAACGCGCACCACCACTTGCTTCATTCTTTTACTTTGCTTTTTGTTTTGTATTGACTTTGTTTTTTTGTTTTATTTTTATTGTTTTGATTTTTGTTTGTTTGTGAGTTAATATATATATATATTGTCCACTTGTTTGTGTGTTAATATATATATATATTATATAAAACCCGATTGTGTTCTTTTCATGATTTGTGTGTTAGTATATATATATATAATCGTGCCGCCTAGACCTGATTCACATATATATATATATATATATTTCTTTCTTTTTCACTTTGAGAGCCACATATCTTGAGAGCAAAAAATTCACTTTAGAGTGAGAGAAATATTTTTCAAGAGAGAGACTTCCAAGATCCCATCTTTACTCATCCAAACCCAAAACCCATCATCTTCATGCATCATTAAGCATTCTTAGGCATGGGTCTCCATCATTAACTTGATTTGGTAAGTTGAACAAAAACCCTATCTTTGTTATTTGTTCATACCTTTCAAGATTGTGTTTTTATTGCATTTTTAGTTGATTAAATGCTAGGATTTTCTTTATTGCACATCTTTATGAGTTTCCTTGTATGATTGGGTTTGTATTGTGATAGCTAGCATTTAGGACCATTTTGCCCTCTAGCTAAGTCTCTATGCTTTGTATTTAGACATTGTTGATTAGGACTCATTGATTGCATTTCTTGATTGCATTTATTGTCCTTGCCTTGTTTAATGACAACTTATGTTGATTGGCTTTTGTTTGATGACTAGATTTTAGGTTTTCATATCTATATCTAGTTAGGTCTTCATGAGCATTCATTTAGACATATTGATATCTATGATTGATTTTATTGCCATAATTTAATCTCTAGATAAGCATTTAGTGTAGCCTAGCATTATTTGCATTTTGGATATTGTCATATATTCACATAGGTTATTCATCTCTTCATTGAGAATTAAGTCTTGTGACTACCGATGTGCAGTGCTCAAGCAACTTTGGTCTAAGTTCACTATTAAAGGCATGCGGGTAGTAGTGGTGGGTTAGTGACCGTGTAGGGTTTGACGTGGTCAACCTAGATTGTAAACACCATTACAAGTAGTGGATTCGAGGATCGTGCGTGGCTCACATATCAGCCCGTGGTTTTTCCTTGTTGAAGGTTTCCACGTAAAAATCAAGTGTTCTTTAAATTCCGCACTTTTACTTGATTTTTATTGTTTGTTGAAATGGGTTAATTGTGATTAATTTTGACTAATCGAAAAATTGGTAATAATCGATTAACAACCCATTCACCCCCCCCCCACCCTCCCTCCAGGTTGTTTAGACGCACGTAATATATATTTTCACTCTTTGGCATACAGGCTCTCTTTCTGGCATGCAGGCATGCATTTTTGAATGCGAGAGTGCTTTTTAGTTATCGAGCATGTTTTTTAGTTTCAAAATGTTATTTTTAGCTTTTGGGCTTTCTTTTTGGCATGCAGGCTCTCTTTTTGCTATGCGGGCATGCTTTATTGAATGCGAGAGTGTTTTTTTAGTTCTCGAGCGTACTTTTTAGTTTCCAACCGTTTTTTTTTTTTTTTTTTTTTTTGCTTTCGAGCTTTCTTTTTGGCATGCAAACTTTCTTATTGGCATGCAGGCATGTTTTTTAGAACGTGAGAGTGTTTTTTAGTTGTCGAGCGTGTTTTATCGTTTCCAATGTTCTTTTTAGCTTTCAGGCGTTCTTTTTAGCAAGCAACCTCTCTTTTTGGCATGTGGGCATGCTTTTTTGAACGTGTGAGTGCTTTTTAGTTCTCGAGTGTGCTTTTCAATTTCCAATCGTTCTTTTTGGCTTTCGGGCGTTCTGTTTGGCATGCAAACTTTCTTTTTGGCATGCGGGCATGCTTTTTGGAATGCAGGAGTTATTTTTAGTTCTTGAGCTTATTTTTTTGTTACCAAACATTTTTTTTGGCTTTCGAGAGTTTTTTTTTTTTTTTTTTGCATTCAGGCTCTTTTTTTGGCATGCGGACATGCTTTTTGAACGCGAGATTGCTTTTTAGTTCTCGGGCGTGCTTTTTAGTTTCCAAATATTCTTATTGACTTTCGGGTGTTCTTTTTGGCTTTCGGGCTTTCTTTTTGGCATGCGGGCATGCTTTTTATAACGCGGGAGTGCTTTTTAGTTTCCAAACGTTCTTTTTGGCTTTCAGGTGTTCTTTTTGGCATGCAAACTTTCTTTTTTGCATGCGGGCATGCTTTTTGGAACGCGAGAGTGCTTTTTAGTTCTCAAGCGTGCTTTTTAGTTTCCAAATGTTCTTTTTGGCTTTCGGGTGTTCTTTTTGGCATACGGACTCTATTTTTGGCATACGGGCATGCTTTTTTGAACGCGAGAGTGCTTTTTAGTTCTCGAGTGTGCTTTTTAGTTTCCAAATGTTCTTTTTGGCATGCAAACTTTCTTTTTTGCATGCGGGGATGCTTTTTGGAACGCGTGAGTGCTTTTTAGTTCTTGAGTGTGCCTTTTAGTTTCGAAACATACTGATACGATCCTCGTTGATTGTAACAAGGATGATGCCTCGGATCGTTCTAACCTCTGGTTCGGATGGAAACCGCGACCCAACACCTATAGCGAGATGTGAACCTTGGTATAAGGAAGACGCCACAATCAAGGATGGAAGACTTGATTGATAAGTCAAGGAGGAACGCCACAGAGAAAATCTGATAAGTTCCAATTAGTTCCCAAGGAACAAAAGAGAAAACTCTCTCATTTTTCATTCAAATTCAAAGACTAACTAAAATCATATATGTTGATTCCTTTTAAACTAAAACCCTAGAAGACAAGGTAGGCAACATGCCTAATTCAAGGAAACAAACAAGGTAGGCAACATGCCTAATTCAAGGAAAAGACAAGGTAGGCAACATGCCTAATTCAAGGAAAAGACAAGGTAGGCAACATGCCTAATTCAAGGAAACAAACAAGGTAGGCACCATGCCTAATTCATGGAAAAGACAAGGTAGGCAACATGCCTAATTCAAGGAAAAGACAAGGTAGGCAACAATCTAGATGGCCGATTTTGGGCCTGTTGCGATCTGTTACGGATGACGGAGTCTTCATAACATCTGTAGGGCTCGTCTTGGGCTTTCCGAAAACATATTATAATAGATGATCCGATTCCATATGCCTTCTGTAGAGGCCCACGAAGTTCTGCCTGGCGTCCAGCTCTTGTCCAGCTCGAGTCTTCGCGTAATAAAATAGATGGCCGATTTTGGGCCTGTTGCGATCTGTTACGGATGACGGAGTCTTCATAACATCTGTAGGGCTCGTCTTGGGCTTTCCGAAAACATATTATAATAGATAATCCGACCTCATATGCCCCCTGTAGAGGTCTACAAAGTTTAGCCCGGATTTGGTCTTCATGTGGGCCAAACTTGTACTTCAGCAACTCAGAATCAATTATCATTAAATGCTTCTTTGATCCTCTTAGCCCTTGCAATTGGCCAAACTGGAACATGCAATTGAGCCTTTGGTGATGCTTCTTGATTCTCATCACATACTTTTTGGCTTTTGGGCATTCTTGTTGGCTTGCAGGCATGCTTTTTAGAATGTGGGATTGCTTTTTTACTTCTTGAGCGTGCTTTTTAGTTTCCATACGTTCTTTTTGTCTTTAAGACGTTTTTTTTGGCATGCGGGCATGCTTTTTGGAATGCATGAGTGCTTTTTAGTTCTTGTGCGTGATTTTTTGTTTTCAAACAATCTTTTTGGCCAGCAGGCTTTCTTTTTGGCTTGCGGACATGCTTTTTGAAACATGAGATACTTTTTAGTTCTCGAGCGTGTTTTTTTTACTTCAAAACTCTCTTTTTGACTTTCAGGAATTTATTTTGGCATGCAGGCTTTCTTTTTGGCATACAGGGGCATGGTTTTTTGAATGCGAGAGTGCTTTTAAGTTCTCAAGCATGCTTTTTAGTTTCCAAATGTTCTTTTTGGCTTTCGGGCATTCTTTTGGGCATGCAGCTTTCTTTTTGGCATGCAGGTGACGTGCCCTTGATAGTTCTATAAACTATTGTAAATAATAGGACGTGCGAGTTTTTTCACCCTTCACAAGTATACGAATCATTCGACTTGGTTACAAGTAAGGCTATCATTCCCATGAGGAGGTATGGTACCTTAAATCAGTTCTAGGTCTTTGATGATATATACAATATATTTACACTAAATACATGCAAGAAAAGTAATTGGAGATTGACACAAGCAAATAACTAGCTAATTCGCTAAGATTACACTAAGATGGCATTAATCGAATTACAACTAAGTTACACTAAATCCAACTACAACTAAGGGTTGTCATTCCCTTAGACAATTGACTAACTAATCACTAAGCTTACCAACTACAATAAACTAAATTACACTAACTAGCTAAACTAATTACCAACTAATGCAATGGTTATGCAAGAGTGATAATAAGATATGTTAGGGAAATGATGAATCATGCAAAATACCCAATTACTAGTTGATAACAATTAAGCACTTCAATTATAGGTTAAACCAAATTAAGCAAGGTTTGCATTAATCAAGTAAATCCTATTTTCCAAGTTAACAATTGATTAATCAATTAACAAGCATACATCTATTAAAGCTCAAATCAAATAATAGGTCCAACTAGTCTCATAGATAATAATACATGAATACACCAAATCCTTAACAAAAATGTTTAGTTACACATCAACAAAAAACTAAAGGAAATAAGAGATACAAAAGAGACATCCCAATGATCTTGGTGAAGTCTTCAAGCTAGCTCAACTCCTCTTGCTTTCCTAAGCTCGGAATCAATGTGGGGATGATTTGGGTCGATATTGGTGGCTGGAAAACCACCCTAAAGTCTAGTTACGAGCTAAGTAAAGTTTGGGTGTTCTTGGTGAGATTCTAGGTTATTCTAAGTTATTATGGATATTAGGGATTGTGTTTAAGATGACAAAAAAGGTATATTTATAGAGGAAAAGGTTAGGGCAAGGTTTGGACATGAAAGGACAAGTTTCTCCCTCTACAATGACTGACTCGCAGGTTCGAAACCCCTGATTCACGGGTTTATTCCCGCTGACGGAAGTCACGATGAATTCTCCAAGTTGTCCCATGGGTTCACACTCTCTGGTCCGTGGGAATATTCTAGTGGTACGAAGTTGGGGAGATTCCACGGGTTTGGAACATCTGGTGCGCGGAATGAAGCCACTGGTGGTGACCTTGAAGCATGGTTGGCCATAGAGACTTTGAAGACTTGGAGGAGAGAAAATACAGTGCATGGAAGGTTGGAAATATTGGCATTAGGACCGCCGGGATGTGGGTTGCCGATCTGGGCAGAAATACACCAAAAAAATGGCCAAAAAAAGGCTGGAACTCATCGGGTCAATGGCGAGTTGAAGACCGGTTTGGGTCTGGTCATGCAAGTCGTCGGGTCGTCGGGTCGGGTTGGTTGAGGCTTAAAGACGACCTGACGTCATCGATGACATCACGCCTACGCAAGTAGAACCAAAACGCTGCCGTTTCACTTAAGTGACGTGATGTGACACTAATACCTGCTTTGGCTGGCGATTTACAATATGTACCCCTGATCTCTCGCTTAATCACTGATTTAGCAAAAGTTCCTCTAGGTTTGCACTTTGACCCCTGATTCTCCATAATGACATAATTACCCCTGGATTTCCCTATTTTCTTCAATTTTGGTACAAACACCTTCTCTGAGGGATATTTACTTACACATGTCTAAAACACATATTAAACACACAAAAGTGCTTGGAAACGAACATAAAATATAGGAAAAGGGAGCGCTAAATATGAACATTTAATGCGCGATCAGTAGACATGCTTTTTTGAACGTGATAGTGCTTTTTAGTTCTTGAGTGTGCTTTTTAGTTTCCAAACATTCTTTTTGGCTTTCGGGTGTTCTTTTTGACATGCGGGCATGCTTTTTAGAACACAGGAGTACTTTTTAATTCTCGAGCTTGCTTTTTAGTTTCCAAACGTTCTTTTTGGTTTTTGGGTGTTCTTTTTGTCATGCAAACTTTCTTTTTGGCATGCGAGCATGCTTATTTGAACGTGAGAGTGCTTTTAGTTCTAGAGCGTGCTTTTTGGTTTTTAAAAATTCTTTTTGGCTTTCGGGCGTTCTTTTTGGCATGAAAACTTTCCTTTTGGCATGCGGGCATGCTTTTTGGAACTCGGAAGTGCTTTTAGTTTTGGAGCGTACTTTTTAGTTTCCAAAAATTCTTTTTGGCATGCAAGCTTTGTTTTGGGAAAGCAGGCATGCTTTTTGGAACCTGGGAGCGCTTTTTAGTTCTCGAGCATGTTTTTGAGTTTCAAAACGTTCTTTTGGCTTTCGGACGTTCTTATTGGCATGCGAACTTTTTTTTTTGGCATGTGGGCATGTTTTTTGGAACGCGGGAGTGATTTTTAGTTCTTGAGCGTAATTTTTAGTTTCGAAACATTCTTTTCGGCTATTGGGCTTTCTTTTTAGCAAGCAAACTTTCTTTTTGGCATGTGGAAATGCATTTTAGAATGCATAAGTGCTTTTTTAGTTCTCGAGCGTGCTTTTTAGTTTCCAAATGTTCTTTTTGTCTTTCGGGCATTCTATTCTGCATGCAGGCTTTCTTTTTGGTATGCAGGCATGCCTTTCTGAAGGCGAGAGTGATTTTCAGTTCTCGAGCTTTCTTTTTAGTTTATGAACGTTCTTTTTGGCTTTTGGGTGTTCTTTTTGGCTTTTGGGCATTCTTTTTGACATGCAAACTTTGTTTTTTGCATTCGGGCATTTTTTTTTGGAACGCAGAAATGTTTTTTGGTTCTCGAGCATGATTTTTTTATTTCAAAACGTTCTTTTTGGCTTTCGAGCTTTCGTTTTGGCATACAGACATGATTTTTAGAATGCATGAGTGCTTTTTAGTTCTCGAGCGTGCTTTTTAGTTCTCAAACATTCTTTTTGGCTTTCAGGCGTTATTTTTGAAATGCAAACTTTCATTTTGGCATGCGGGCATGCTTTTTGGAACGTGGGAGTGCTTTTTAGTTCTCTTGCGTGCTTTTTTGTTTCTGAGCATTCTTTCTGGCTTTCGGGCAAGCTTTTTGGAACATGGGAGTGCGTTTTAGTTCTTGAGCGTGCCTTTTAGTTTCCAAACGTTCTTTTTGGCATTAGAGCAAGCTTTTTGGAATGTGGGAGTGCGTTTTAGTTCTTGAGCGTGCTTTTTAGTTTCCAAACATTCTTTTTGGCATTCAGGCAAGCTTTTTGAAATGCGAGAGTGATTTTTAGTTATTGAGCAGGCTTTTTAGTTTCTAAACATTCTTTTCGGTTTTCAGACGTTCTTTTTGGCATGCAAACTTTCTTTTTGGCATGTGGGCATGCTTTTTCATACGCAGGAGTACTTTTTAGTTCTCGAGCGTGCTTTTTAGTTTCCAAACGTTCTTTTTGGCTTTCAGGCGTTCTTTTTAGCATGTAGCCTCTATTTTTGGCATGCCGGCATGCATTTTGAAACCCAGGTGTGCTTTTAGTTCTCGAGCGTGATTATTAATTTCCGGTCATTCTTTTTGGCTTTCAGGCGTTCTTTTATGCATGCAGGATTTTTATTTCGAATTCGGGCAAGCTTTTTGGAACGCGGGAGTACTTTTCAATTCTCGAGCGTGCTTTTTAGTTACCAAATATTCTTTTTGGCTTTCGAGTGTTTGTTTTGGCATGCAAACTTTCTTTTTGGCATGCGGGCAGGCTTTTTTGAACACGAGAGTGCTTTTTAGTTCTTGTGCGTGCTTTTTAGTTTCCAGACATTCTTTTTAGCTTTCGGGCGTTTTTTTTGGCATGCGGGCATGCTTTTTAGAACGCGGGAGTGCTTTTTAGTTCTCGAGCGTGCTTTATAGTTTCCAAACATTCTTTTTGGCTTTCAGGTATTATTTTTGGCATGCAAACTTTCTTTTTGGTAAACGGGCATGCTTTTTTGAACACGAAAGTGCTTTTTTAGTTCTCGAGCGTGCTTTTTAGTTTCCAAACGTTTTTTTTTTTTTTTTTTGCTTTCGGGCATTCTTTTTGGCATGCAGACATGCTTTTTGGAAAGCGAGAGTGCTTTTAAGCTCTTGAGTATGCTTTTTAGTTTCCAGATGTTCTTATTGGCTTCCAGGCGTTCTTTGTGGCATTCTAGCAAGCTTTTTGGAACATGAGAGTGCGTTTTAGTTCTAGAGCGTGCTTTTTAGTTTCCAAACGTTCTTTTTGGCTTTCAGGCATTCTTTTTGGCTTGCAAACTTTCTTTTTAGCATGCGAGCATGCTTTTTTGAACGCGAGGGTGCTTTTCAGTTCTCGAGCGTGCTTTTTAGTTTTCAAACATTCTTTTTGGCTTTCGGGCATTCTTTTTTGCATGCAGGCATGTTTTTTGGAAAGCGGGAGTGCTTTTCTATTCTTGAGCGTGCTTTTTCGTTTCCAAACTTTCTTTTTGGCTTTCGGGCGTTCTTTTTAGCATGTAAATTTTCTTTTTGGCATGCAAACATGCTTTTTTGAACGCGAGAATGCTTTTTAGTTCTCGAGTGTGCTTTTTAGTTTCCAAACATTATTTTTGGCTTTCGGGCATTCTTTTTGTCATGCAAACTTTCTTTTTGACATGCGCTTATGCTTTTTGGAACGTGGGAGTGCTTTTTAGTTATCGTGCGCACTTTTTAATTTCCAAAAGTTCTTTTTGGCTTTTAGGTGTTCTTTTTGGCATGTAAAATTTCTTTTTGGTATGCGAGCATGATTTTTGGAACACGGGAGTGATTTGTGTTCTCGAACATGCTTTTTAGTTTCCAAATATTCTTTTTGGCTTTCAGGTATTCTTTTTTGCATGTAAACTTTCTTTTTGGCATGACGGCATGATTTTTGGAACGCTGGAGTGCTTTTTGTTCTCAAGCTTGCTTTTTAGTTTCAAAACGTTCTTTTTGTCTTTCGGGCATTCTTTTTGGCATGCAGGCTCTCTTCCTGCCATGCGAGCATGCTTTTCAATTTACAGACGTTCATTTTAGCTTCCGAGCATTCTTTTTGGCATTTGGGCAAGCTTTTCGGAATGGAAGAGTGTTTTATAGTTCTCGAGCATGTGTTTTAGTTTCCAAGCCTTTTTTTGTGTGCTTTCAGGCATTCTTTTTAGCATGCAAACTTTCTTTTTGGCATGCGGGCATGCTTTTTAGGACGCGGGAGTGATTTTTAGTTCTCAAGCATGCTTTTTAGTTTCCAAATGTTCTTTTGGCTTTCGAGCCTTATTTTTTGCATGCAAACTTTCTTTTTGGCATGCGGGAATGATTTTTAGAATGCGGGAGTGCATTTTTGTTCTCGAGCATGCTTTTTAGTTTCAAAACTTTATTTTTGTCTTTCATGTGTTCTTTTTGGCATGCAAACTTTTTTGTGGCATGCGTGCATGCTTTTTTGAATGCGGTAGTGCTTTTAAGTTCTCGAGCGTGCTTTTTCGTTTCCAAATATTCTTTTTGGCTTGTAAACTTTCTTTTTGACATGCGGGCATGCTTTTTGGAATGCATGAGTGCTTTTTAGTTCTCGAGCGTGCTTTTTAGTTTCCAAACGTTCCTTTTAGCTTTCGGGCATTCTTTTTGGTATGCGGGCATACTTTGTGGAACACGGGAGTGCTTTTTCATTCTCGAGCGTGTTTATTAGTTTCCAAACATTCACGCGGGAGTGATTATCTATTCTCGAGCATGCTTTTTAGTCTCCAAATGTTCTTTATAGCTTTCAGGCGTTCTTTTTTCATACAAACTTTCTTTTTGGCATGCGGGCATGATTATTGGAATGCGAGAGTACTTTTTAATTCTCCAACATGCTTTTTAGTTTCAAAATATTCTTTTTATCAGGCGTTCTTTTTGGTATGCAGGCTCTCTTCTTGGCTTACGGGCATGCTTTTTGGAACGCGAGAGTGCCTTTTAGTTTTTAGATGTTCTTTTTGACTTCCGAGCCTTCTTTTTTTCATGCAAACTTTTTTTTAGCATTCGGGCAAGATTTTTAGAATGCCAGAGTGCTTTTTTATTCTCGAGCAAGCTTTTTAGTTTCCAAACATTCTTTTTGGCTTTCCGACTATCTTTTTGGCCCGCGGGCGTGCTTTTTTGAATGCAAGAGTGCTTTTGAGTTCTTAAGCGTGTTTTTTAGTTTCCAAACATTCTTTTTGACTTTCGGGCGTTCTTTTTGGCTTACAAACTTTATTTTTGGCATGCGGGCATGCTTTTTGGAATGCGGTAGTGCTTTTTAGTTCTCGAGCGTGCTTTTTAGTTTCCAAATGTTCTTCTTGGCTTTCGGGCGTTCTTTTTAGCATGCAAACTTTCTTTTGGGATGAGGGCATGCTTTTTGGAATGTGGGAGTGCTTTTTAATTCTTGAGCAAGATTTTTAGTTTTTAGACATTCTTTTTGGCTTTTGGGCGTTCTTTTTGCCATGCAAGCTTTCTTTTCGGTATGCATGCATGTTTTTTTTGAATGCGAGAGTGCTTTTTAGTTCTCGAGCGTGCTTCTTAGTTTCCAAACGTTCTTTTTTGGGTTTCAAGCGTTCTTTTTGGTATGCAAACTTTGAACTAAAAAGCACTCTCGCGTTTCAAAAACCATACCTCAAAAGTCAAAAATCACATTCGGTATCTAAAAAGAACTCTTGTGTTTCAAAAAACATGCCCGAAAGCCAAAAAGTACACCCGAGAACTAAAAAGCACTCTTGCATTCTAAAAAGTACACTCGAAAGCCAAAAAGCACATCCGAGAACTGAAAAGCTCGTTCGAGAACTGAAAAGCACTCCCGCATTCTAAAAAGAAAGCTTGAAAGCCAAAAAGCACACCCAGGAACTAAAAAGCACTCTCGCATTCAAAAAAGCTTGCTCGAAAGATAAAAAGCATACTCGAGAACTAAAAATCACACTGGAGAACTTAAAAGTACTCCCATGTTCAAAAAAGCATGTCCTAAAGTAAAAAAGCATGTCCTAAAGTAAAAAAGCATACCCTGAAACAAAAAACCACTCTCACGTTCCAAAAAACATAGCCATAAGCCAAAAGCACATATGGGAACTAAAAATCACACCTGCGTTCCAAAAAACATACTCAAAAGCCAAAAAGCTCACCCGGGAACTAAAAGCATGCTCGTGAACTAAAAAGCACTATCGAGTTCCAAAACCATGCCTGAAAGCCATAAAGCACATTTGGTAACTATAAAAGCATGCCTGAAAGCCAAAAAACACACTTGGGAACTAAAAAGCACTCCCATGTTCCAAAAACCCTGCTTGAAAACTAAAAAGCACACCCGATAACTAAAATGCATGCTCGAGAACTTAAAAGCACTCTCGCATTTCTAAATGTATGATCGAAAGCTAGAAAGCACACCTGGGAACTAAAAAGCATGCTCCAAAACTAAAAAGCACTCCAGTGTTTCAAAAAACATGCTCGAAAGCCAAAAAGCATATTTGGTAACTAAAAAGAACTCATGCGTGACAAAACGCAAGCTCGAAAGCTAAAAAGCATACCCCAGGAAATAAAAAACACTAATGCATTCCAAAAAGCATATTCGAAAGCTAAAAAGCACACTCGGGAACTAAAAAAACTCCCACATTCCAAAAACCATGCTCAAAAGCCAAAAAGCACACCCGGGAACTAAAATGCACGCTCGAGAACTAAAAAGCACTCTCGCATTCCTAAAGTATGCTCAAGAGCCAAAAAGCACACCTGGGAATTAAAAAGCACTCTCACGTTCCAAAAAGCACACCTAGGAACTAAAAAGCATGCTCATGAGCTAAAATGCACTCCTTGTTCCAAAAAGTTTGCCCGAAAGCCAAAAAGCACATCTGGGAACTAAAAAGCATACTCAAGAACTAAAAAGCACTCTCACTTTTCAAAAACCATGCTTGAAAGCTAAAAAGCACATTTGGTAACTGAAAAGCACTCATTTATTCCAAAAAACATGCCTGAAAGCCAAACTGCACATTTGGTAACTAAAATGCACTCCCGCGTACAAAAATGCATGCCCGAAAGTAAAAAGCACCACGGGAACTAAAAAGCACTCATGCGTTCTAAAAAGCACACCTAGGAACTTAAAATCAAGTTTGAGAACTTAAAAGCACTCTTGCGTTTCAAATAGCATGCCCGTAAGCAAAAAAGCACACCTATAAACAAAAAAACACTCCCGCATTAGCATGCCCAAAAGCCAAAAAGCACATCCGGGAACTAAAAATCACTTCCGCGTTCCAAAAAGCCTACTTGAAAGCCAAAAAACACACCTGAGAACTAAAATGCATGCTCGAGAACTAAAAAGCACTCTCGCATTCCAAAAAGCATGCCTAAAAACCAAAAAGCACACCCGAAAACTAAAAAGCACTCCCGCATAAAGTGCACCAAGGAATTAAAAAGCATGCTCGAGAACTAAAATACATTCCTGCATTCCAAAAAGTTTGCTTGAAAGCCAAAAGCCACATCCGGGAACTAAAAAGCATGCTCGAGAACTAAAATACTGTCTCGTGTTCCAAAAACCATGCCCAAAAGCTAAAAAGCATATTTGGTAACTAAAAAGCACTCATGCGTTCCAAAAAGCATGCCTAAAAGCCAACACAGCATACTTGGTAATTAAAAAGTATTCCCGCGATCAAAAAAACTATCTGAAAGCTAAAAAGAACTCCTAGAAACTAAAAAGCAGTCTCGTATTCTAAAAAGCATGCTCGAAAGCCAAAAAACACACCATGAGAACTAAAAATCACGCTCGATAACTTAAAAGCACTCCAACGTTCCTAAAAGCATGCCTGAAAGCAAAATGGCACACCCGGAAACAAGAAAGCACTCTCGCGTTCCAAAAAGCATGCTCAAAAACTGAAATGAACACCTGGTAACTAAAAAACACTCCCACGTTCCAAAAACCATGCCTGAAAGCCAAAATGCTTATTCGGTAACTAAAAATCACTCTTGTGTTCCAAAATGCATGCCCCAAAACCAAAAAGCACACCTGAGAACTAAAAAACACTCATGCATTTCAAAAAGTATGCCTGAAAGCCAAACAACACATACGATAATTAAAGAGCCCTTCTGCATTCAAAAAGCATGCCCAAAAGTAAAAAAGTACACTTGGAAATTAAAAAGCACTCCCAGGTTCTAAAAAGCACTCCCGGGTTCTAAAAAGCATGTTCGAAAGCTAAAAGCACACCTAGGAATTAAAAATCACGCTCGAGAACTTAAAAGCACTTCCTATTTTTAAAAAGCATGCCCGAAAGCAAGAAAACACACCCAGAAATAAAAAAGCACTCTCGTGTTCCCAAAAACATGCCCGAAAGTCAAAAAGCACATCCAGGAACTAAAAATCACACCTGCGTAACAAAAAGCCTACTCGAAAGCCAAAAGTACACCCGAGAACTAAAAAGCACTCCCATGTTCCAAAAGTTATGCTCTAAAGTCAAAAAGCACACCCGATAACTAAAAAGTATGCTTGAGAACAAAAAATCACTCCCACATTCCAAAAACCATGTCTGAAAACCAAAAAGCACACCTATGAACTAAAATGCATGCTTGAAAACTAAAAAACACTCCCACATTCCAAAAACCATGCCTGAAAGACAAAAAGCACATTCAGTAACTACAAAGCACTCCTGCGTTCTGAAAAGCATGCCCGAAAGTAAAAAGAACACACCCATGAACTAAAAAACACTCCCATGTTCTAAAAAGCATGCTCGAAAGCCAAAAAGCACACAGGGAAACTAAAATATATGCTCGAGAACTAAAAAGCACTCCCACGTTCCTAAATGTATGCCAGGAAGCCAAAAAGCACACATGAGAACTAAAAAACACGCTTGAAAACTAAAAAGCACTTCAACGTTCCAAAAAGCATGCCTAAAAGCTAAATAGCACATTCGGTAACTAAAAAGGACTCTTACGTGCGAAAATGCATGCTCGAAAGCCAAAAAGAACACCCGAGAAATAAAAAGTACTACCGCGTTCAAAAAAGCATTCTCGAAACCCAAAAAGCACACCCGGTAACTAAAAAACACTCTCGTGTTCCAAAAAGCATGCTCAAAAGCCAAAAATCACACCCGAAAACTAAAAAGCACTCTCGCATTCCAAAAAGCATAATCGAAAGCCAAAAAGCACACCCAAGAACTAAAAAACACTCCCACGTAAAGCACACCCATGAACTAAAAAGAATGCTCGAGAATTAAAATGCACTCCCGTGTTTTAAAAAGTTTACCCGAAAGCCAAAAAGCACATCTGGGAACTAAAAAGCATGTTCGAAAACTAAAAAGCACTCCTCCGTTTTAAAAATCATGCCCGAAAGTTAAAAAGCACATTCGGTAGCTAAAAAGCACTCATGCATTCCAAAAAGCATGCCTAAAACCAAACAACACATTTGGTAATTAAAAAGTACTCCCACGTTCAAAAAAGCATGCCCGAAAGCCAAAAATCACACCCCGGGAACTAAAAAACACTCCTGTGTTCTAAAATGCATGCTCGAAAGCCAAAAAGCACACCTGAGAACTAAAACTCACGTTCGAGAACTTAAAAACACTCTCGCATTCCAAAAAGTATGCACGAAAGCAAGAAAGCACACCTATAAACAAAAAAACACTCCCGCTTTCCAAAAAACATGCCTAAAAGCCAAAAAGCACATCCGGGAACTAAAAATCATTCCCGCATTCCAAAAAGCCTACTTGAAAGCCGAAAAGCACACACGGGAACTAAAATGCATGCTTGAGAACTAAAAAGCACTCCCGCGTTTCAAAAGGTATGCCTAAAAGCCAAAAAAACACACCTAGGAACTAAAAAGAATGCTTAAGAACTAAAAATCACTCCCGTGTTCCAAAAACACTACGTTCCAAAAAGCATGTTCGAAAACCAAAAAGCACATCCGGGAACTAAAAATCACTCCCGTGTTCCAAATAGCATGCCTGCAGGCAAAAAAGCACACTTGTAAACAAAAAAAGCAATACCGCATTCCAAAAAGCCAAAAAAAACTTTCTGGGACTAAAAATCACTCATGCGTTCTAAAAAGCCTACTCGAAAGCCAAAACGCACACCCGGGAACTAAAATGTACGCTCAAGAACTAAAAAGCACTCCCGCATTCCAAAAGGTATGCCTAAAAGCCAAAAAACACACTCAGGAACTAAAAAGCATGCTCAAGAACTAAAGAGTACTCCCGTATTAAAAAAATCAAGCCTGAAAGCCAAAAAGCACATTCGGTAACTAAAAAGCACTCACGTGTTCCAAAAAGTATGCCCGAAAGCCAAAAAACAAACCTAAGAACTAAAAATCACTCCCGCGTTCCAAAAAGTATGCTCAAAAGCCAAAAGCACACTCATGAACTAAAAAGCTCGCTCAAGAACTAAAAAGCACTCATGCGTTCCAAAAAGCATGCTCGAAAGCCAAAAAGAATAACCGGGAACTAAGAAGCACTCCCAAGTTCCAAAAACCATACCCAAAAGCTAAAAAGCACATTCGGTAACTAAAAAGCACCCATGCGTTCCAAAAGGCTTGCTCAAAAGCTAAAAAGCACACCCATGAACTAAAAAGTACTCATGCGTTCCAAAAAGCATGGTCGAAAGCCAAAAAAAAGCACACCCGAAAACTAAAATAAATGCTTGAGAACTAAAAAGCTGAAATTCCCTTAAACAATTATAGTGTACTAATACCTAGAAAAGGGGGGGGGGGGGGGGGGGGGGGGGGGGTGAATAGGTATGTGCTCAAAATTCTTCAAACTCCTTTCACAACACAACAAGGATATGCACACTTGGTGTGTTTAACAAATGGATTGCTTTAACAAGTCAATGAGAGTTCAATACACAAGTGATACAAGCAATACAAGTTATGGAAGTAATGAAAACTTAAAGCAAAACTTGACACGTATTTTTACGTGGTAAACCTTCTAAGAGGAAACATTCATGGATTGAATCCACAACCACTGGCAAATCGCAATTCAATATGATGAAAAGGAGATACACACTCGAAGGCAATCAACACATGATACACTCCCTAAGCTATCAACTCCTAATCTACCCTCAGGCCTAGTGAGTCACTTTGCCTCAACTTTCTAACCGAGACAAATCGGTTGCCTCTAGAAAGACACTTCGTAACCTAGACTATTCACAAGTCTCTAGGAAGATTTCCTTGCTCGGACTTATTGAAGCCACATGCTTCTTGCCAAGACTTCCCAATTGCTCGGTCTTACTTGTAGCCTCATGCTCCTTGCCAAGACTTCCCTTGCTTGACTAATCCAAGCCTCTTGCTCTTAGTCAAGACTTCCTTGCTTAGCTATTCCGAGCCACATGATCTTAAATAAGACTTCTTGCTTGGCTAACCGGACCACATGTCCTAACCAAGTCTTCCTTGCTCTATGTTGAAGAATCACTCAACAACAAGAGACTTCCCACCTTTTGCAAGGCAAATGATCTAAGTGATGCAAACAAAACAAAATAGAGAAAGTAGATCACACAAACTCTATGAACATGCCATTAGATAACTAGAATATGCTTTCAACAATCAATCATAAAGTTATCTAGAAATCTAATCATTTGAATCAATAAGAACTAGATTAGAATAATCAAAATCACAATAAAAAATCCTAGTTCTTAGATCATGAAATTAAATCTAGAAATCAACAATCAAGCTCATTACACAAAACATTTCTAGAATCAATTCCATGTGAATCAAGTTTAGCTTTGAAATATGTTCAATCAAAATCACAAAAGCTAAAACTCAAAAATCAATTAAAAAAGTCTAAGATCGGAATCAAAATCATTCTAAACATTTTTCATCACTAAAGTAATAAGATCCATCAAGTGGATCATAAGAAAAATGCAAAGAAGATGATTACCAAAAGAAAAGATGAAGCATGATATGAAATCAGATGATAGTGATAAACCTAGACATCTTTTCACCTTAAAAATGCTTGAAACTTGTTCCTCTCTTCAAGGCCAACAATTTGGCTTTTGGATCACTCAATCCGGAGTGGAGATGAGAGAGATATGACTAAAACAAAAATACAAAAGTTGTGAGAGTTTTGGCACGAATTTGAATTAAATAGGGAGGGAAACCAATTAGAGAAGAAGAAGGGCAAATAGGTAATTGTGCCACTAATCAGCCTCTCTTCCCGTGGAGGCACGTGGCGACCATGGAAGGCCGAAAGGCCTTCTTCCCGTGGTGGCCACGCGCCTCCACGGGAAGGAAAGGTGGTGGCCTCTTGCCCCCTCTCTTCTCTTTCGCTCTCTTTCGTGCACCTCACGCATTCTTCGGCCTCCAAACTCCAAATTCAAATCTGCTTTTGAATTACAAACCATAACTCAATGACATATGAGGAAGACTATAAAATTTTGACAAAAGGTTATGAATTTGACTCAATACATGACGACGAAGACAATGCATTGTAAGAGAATGTAAAGTAACGTAACTTACTCGTTTGAACTCGAAATCTAATGAGTGAGTAACCGAAATGACCAAAACTCAACAAGGAATCATATGAGTACATATTAAAGTTCAAAACAACAAAACCCAAACAAATAAACACAAGACCACACAAGTATGCCATATCCTAGAGATAGTTTTGGAACATGCAATTATATAATGTTTGTCAATATGAGATTAATGCATGAGCATACTAAAAACACGTGTGTGAATGTGTTATACCAAATGAGCGCTACGATGCAGGGACACAGATTTATGCACTGTGTGTGTGTGCACTTATGCCTTGCAAGAGGAAGAAGTATCTTGATACCTTAGCATTCAAGTAAGCGCTTTTCCTCTTGAAGACGATCTTTGCATAAGAAGTTGTTTTTCTCTTTTAAATCTCCCTTTAACCAAGAAACACCGAAGCAACTAACCATTACAAATTAAGAGAGTTTTGCAATGGAATCAAGCCAATACAAAATTTAAACCTTACAAAAGCACTCATGCGTTCTTAAAAGTATTCTCGAAAGCCAAAAAGCACACCCGGGAGGTAAAAAGCATGCTCAAGAACTAAAAAGAACTCCCACGTTCCAAAAAACATGCTCAAAAGCCAAAAAGCATATCTGGGAACTAAAAAGCATGCTCGAGAACTAAAAAACACTCCTGCATTCCAAAAACCATGCTTGAAAGCCAAAAAGCACATTCTGTAACTAAAAAGCACTATTGCGTTCCAAAAAGCATGTCTGAAAGCCAAAAAGCACACTCGGTAACAAAAAAACACTCTCGCATTTCAAAAAGCATGCTTGAAAGCTAAAAATCACACTTGGAAACTAAAATGCACGCTCGAGAACTAAAATACTCTCCTGTGTTCCTAAAAGTATGTCTAAAAGCAAAAAAGCACACCTTGGAACTAAAAAGCATGCTCAAGAACTAAAACAGCACTCTCGCATTCCAAAAAGCATGCTCGAAAGCTAAAAAGCACATTCGATAACTAAAAAACACTTCCGAGTTCCAAAAAGCATGCTCGAAAGCCAAAAAGCACACTTAGGAACTAAAAAGCATGCTCGAGAATTAAATTTCTTCTCTTCTCTCTCCTCGAATCTTTTCTTCTCAACACCAAACCCATACAATCAAACACCAACCCATAAATCAATCTCCATAATCAACTTCTTCAAACATCAAAACCCAACCATCAAACCTCATCTATCTCTCTGTCTGTCTCACTCATTCAAACTTCTCACCACCAAATCTCAACCTCTTCTCTCTCAAACACCGAATCTTAACCTTAACCTAATCCACGACTTCTCAAACCCTAGTCGCCGTCGAATCTCAACCACAGAAAACAACAATGAGAATCGAAAACAAGATCCCCAACTTCAAATGAATAGATGCCATATACCTTCTGCTATGAGCACTACAAATTAGTTTAGCACCAAAACCAAAAGTTCCTTTAAGGAAATCACGACTAAATAGGGTTCTCTCCATAGCTTTAAACTTGCCATTATAACCACAATGAATAGCTAAATGCACAGAAGAAGCCATGGAAGCAGCCATTTCTTGAAGCTGGAACATAGAGAGAAAAAGAGAGAGAAAATGAGGCAAAATACTAGAGAGAATAAGAACTGAAAGCAGAGAGCATCAAGAAGTTGAAAAAGAAAAAGAAGAAGAAGAAGAAAGTAGAGATTAGTTGGAGAGTTGTTATAATATCCGCCATTAAAAGAGAAAAAAAAAGTGTTTTTATCTACTCTCTATCAACCCAATCCTCTACATTTATCTCCAACGTCCATTCTTCACACCTCATTCGAATATTTCCTTTTTCATTTTTTTTTAATTTTTAAGTCTTTGAAAGAGAATAAATTTTAATCTTAACATGAATTGATTTTGTAAGTTCCTCATATTTTGATTGACTTATTTCGTTGATAAACCACATTTGGGAATGATTTTGTAATAGGTAGCCTAGGTCCTCGATGGCAAGCTTCCATACATCTCCGTGACTTTAAGAGCGAAAAGTAAATCACTTGACTTACCTCTTGAAGAGATTAGTTGCACACACACTCTTCATGCATGTTCTATTCATCCTGCATTTGTGTGTCAATTCTAGTATGTGTGCTTTCTTTACACTTTTCACATGTGCACTTGATTGTTAGATCTAAGTGTGGTTATGTGTATTATAATTCATTTCCTGATGTTTGATTGGAAACGTCCGCACATGCACGATGGTGTGCTTGTTTTAGCACGATGAGTGACCACTGGAGATGGTCCTTGTACGCGGTCTCTACCCACGCACCACCCACGTAGTGCACTCGAGTTGGTTTTCCAGGTCCCGATGTGGTTGTAACTTCGCTGGTAGTGCATACCTACTCGCGCACCTACCCGCGCAGTGACCAGTTTTTAGCCTAAATTTCCAAAACGGCGTAGTTTCTCTTAGGGATTATATATATATATATATATATGTTGTCTTCTCTCTTGCTCGTTTTTGAGTGTCCAAAACCCTATATTTGAAAGACTAAGTGATTTTCAAGAGAGAGACTCCCAATAACACTCATTTACTTAACCAAACACATTCCCATAAGCATCTAGCATCATTCAAGCTTCATCCAAGCATGGGTCTTCTCTGTTTCTTTAACTAGGTAATTTGAACATGCTCTAGAACTTCTTGTCTCATCTTTTGTTCATGTTTGCCTAGGTTTAGAATTTAGTTTGTGATTAAATGCATGACTCTTTTAATTAATGTTGTTTCTAACATGCTTGAGTCTTTGTTTATTGGTTGAGATGTGTTGTTTGTTGATAGCTTGCATCTAGGACAATATTGCCCTTCTAGCTAAGTCTATATGCCTTGCATTTAGACATTGTTGATTAGGACTTATTAATTGCATTCTTTGGTTGCATTTATTATCCTTGCCATATTTTGTGACAACTTGTGTTGATTGGTTTTTGTTTGATGACTAAATTTTAGATTCTCTTATCTTTATCTAGTTCGGTCTTTGTGAGCATTCATATAGATATTTGATATCTATATTGATATCTAAGATTGCTTTTATTGCCATCATTTAATCTCTAGATAAGCATTTAATGTAGCCTAGCATTAATTGCATTTTGAATATTGACATATATTCACATAGGTTGTTTATTTCTTCATTGAGAATCAAGTCTTGTGACTACGGTGGTGTAGTGCACAAGCATTGGTCTAGAATAACTATAAAAGGCATGTAGGGTAGTAGTGGTGGGTTAGTGACCGAGAATGGTGTGATTAGAGGTCAACCTAAATTGTAAACATCATTACATAAAGTGGATTTGAAGACTGTGTGTGGCTAGAAGGATAGCCCGTAAGTTTTGCCAAGTTGTGGGTGTCTATGTAAATCAGTCAACGTGTTATTTTTTGTTTTTTGCACTTTAATTACGTTGATTGTATTTGGTTAATTTTTGTAATATTGACTACTCTGAAAAATTGGTAACTAATTGGATT